>AWOL01S0063812.1:28715-86769 GCA_000715115.1 Nicotiana otophora
CATTTTGGCAGGTCCATTGTGTTTCGAATTGTGGATATTTTCTTGTATGATGATGCAGTATGACTGACGTATCATCCATTTGATTAGCGGTGTTAGATTGAACATAGATATTCCGGTATTCGTGAGGTTCAGGGACTGGATGTTCTCGTAGGTAGGCTATTCCTTGATTGTGAATTGTGAAGAAATGTTCAGGATTGGATCATTGATGGTGTGTGTTATGGAAAGGTTGTTATGAACTTTTGGAAGGTTATTTACCTATTTGGGAATGATCGGAATTTGGTTTGGAGATTATTTGTGAGCCTAATATGTCACTCCCCAAACTCGGGGAGCGCAACCGGCGCTCAATCGAGTAAACCCGATCAAGCAAGCCTGTTGAATACTTTCTACACGACTCACCCATAATTTAAAGAGTATACATAACTTTGTTAATTGACCAACAAGGAGATCATGTAGACAATGCCAAATTCATTACCATTAATTACTTCATTTAATAAGACTCAAAACACACACACAGCTCCATGGTTCAAAGTGGAACAAGTGATTCAATCACTACACAACTTGTCTAACATTCCCAACACCCATACACAACCCACACTATGTCTACGGAGCCTCTAAAGATACCAAAGAGTACAATGATAGTGTCGGAAACAAGGCTCCGGCAATACCTCAAAACATAGTAATACACATGAAACAAAGATACACATTTCCGAAATGAGATTGGGCTTAACACCAGCTAGGAAGAATGAGTACCGCTATCACTGGTCAATATCCCCCGCAATAGAACCACCTACATCCATTCAATATGCAGCGCCCCGAGCAAAAGGGACGTTAGTACATGTTGAATAGTACTAGTATGAAAACCAAACACAAAATCAAGAACATGGAAATAAAACATGAATATGATGGATCAGGGTGACAGTGGAATAGCATAGATAGAAGTTTAAACCAAATAAAACTTATCAAGAGCTCTCAATATCATATGTAAATTGTAAGACAAAATTATCTGTAACCATCTTTACACAAAGCGGCCCCGCCGCCACGGCAATGTGTGCGGGTGGAGGTGCAAGCACAATACCATAACTCTACTTAAGCGGCCCTGTCACCTCACCCCAATATATGCGGGTGGAGGTGTAACCACATGACCAAAACCTACACAAAATAGCCATACCGCCTCACCCCTAATATATAGGCGGGTGGAGGTGCAACAATAATACCAAAACACCTACACAAAACGGCCATGCAACCTCACCCCAATGTATATGCAGGTGGTGGTATAACAACAATGCCAACATCCTACACAAAGCGGCCATACCCCCTCACCCCAATGTATAAGCGGGTGGTGGTGTAATCCCAAGCACAATCTCTACACAAAGCGTCCCCGCCTCCTCACCCTAATATATACGGGTGGAGGTGTATCACAATACCATATATAACTTCATTCGTACTTTCAACCACTTAAAACATCATTATTCANACGAAGTAACTGGTGTGGAAATCGTAGTCTGATTCCTATACTGCACTGGACCTCCCGGACGATGAGGACACTGCCTCAACATATGCTCAAACTCCCCGCACTCAAAGCAACTCCCCATTACTTATGGTGGTGAGGACTGAATCGGGCCCAAAAACCAGAATAATCGCTAGAAGCACCCGGTGCAAATGAACCCTAAACAGAAGGAGCACGGGATGAACTCCAGGCTCGAAGGGCAATAAGTGATGACTGACCCTGATGAGAACTGTATAAACCATGACTGGATGATGCACCACGGTGAACTGGACAACCCGTCTGAGCGTGCCTGTAAGGACGACCCCTACCGTAGTAAAACTGACCCCCTGAAGGAACACCGTTGAAACCACCCGGCAATAAATCAATTCAGCTGGTGCCATACGATACGGAGGAACAAAGATGGGTTGAGTGCCTGGAATCAAGTTAATACCAAAATCAATATCCCTATCGGGTGGGATACCCGACAGGTTTGCAGGAAATACATCTGAAAACTCTCGCACTACCGGTACTGAATCAATAGTAGGAGTATTTGCATCAACATTTCTTACAAATGTAAAATATGATAAACACCCCTTCCCAAACATATGTTAGGCTTTCAAATAATAAATTACCATGTTGGGAACATAATCTAAAGAAACTCTCCATTCGACCTTCGGCAACCCCGGCATTGCCAATGTCACGATTTTTGTGTGACAGTTCAGAATAGACTAACATGGAGACAACCAATCCATACCCAGGATTACATCGAAACCAACCATACTAAGAAATAAAAGATCAACTATAGTCCCTAGTCCCCCAATAGTTACCACACACGACCGATACACATGGTCCACAATAATAGTATCGCCCACCGGCGTAGATACACGAATAGGTGAAACTAAGGACTCACGGGGCATATCCAGATAATGAGTAAAGTATGATGATACATACGAATAAGTGAAACCAAGGTCAAATAATATAAAATCTTCCCTGTGACACACTGAGACAATACTTGTGATCACTGCATCTGAAGCAACAACATCTGGCCTGGCAGGAAAAGCATAGAATCAGGCATGACCGCCACCTGATCAGCCTCCCCATCTTGGGCGACCTCTAGCTGACTGACCCCCACCCTGAACTGGCTAGGCGGGTGGTGAAGTAACTGGTGTGGAAGTCGTAGTCTGATTGCTCTACTGCACTGGACCTCCCGGACGATGAGGACACTGCCTCCATGTATGCCCAAACTCCCCGCACTCAAAGCAACTCCCCATTACTTGTGGTGGTGAGGACTTAATCGGGCCCCAAGAACCAGAATAACCGCTAGAAGCACCCGGAATAATTCACTACTTCCAACATTACATACATGACCATCCATACACACCCAACCAACAAAATTCCATCAAATAATCACCTTTCCATCTCTACAATAATTATGTATTTAAATTGGGAACTTATGGCTTCCAATCACCATACCATAGTTATAATAATTAATTCATACTCATATTCCCGTAATATATCCATACATGTAAGACTAAGGGTGTAGGATTACCTTTTGGAAGAAATCTTGCAAAACCCTCCTTTGAGTTCTTGAAGAAATTTCTTGAAACTATATGCATTTTATGGAGGATTGAGTTAGTTTTAGAGTGGAATTGATGGAATTAAACATCAAATTAGTAGGTATTACTCATCTTGAAGATAGGGGGAGTTGGAGGTCTTGAGAGAGTCGAGGAAAACCCCAATGTTCGGCCAAGAGAAATGGAGAAAAATGAACCCCAAATGAGTATATAGCGTTTGGGCGCCACAGGTGGCGTGGGGCGCTGCCTGTGGCACTGGTTCCAGTACCTAAAAGCAATCTCAGCGCTTGGGATAGAGCCCCACGCTACACTGGGCGCTGGCGATGGGAAATCATTTCTATCTTGCCCTAAAATGGGCATAATTCTCTCATACAATGTCCAAATTCTTCTTTTTGAAATGGTTCCGTAATTTCAAAATGGATCTAATGATGTAATAGAAACTGAATTTGGAGCTCATTTGCTTAATATGATACCACTTATACTCGAAGAAATGACGTCGTTGAAACACTTTTGATGTCAAAATAATGTGGTTCCACCCCATTGGTCTCCTTTGATACTCGATTATGTTATTCCCGAATACCGTTGTCGCACTTTAAAATATTAAAGCATTAGGAAATTTTAACGGGGCCTTGCAGAATGAGAATGTGTATTCTATATAAACATAAAAAATGGTGGACTCTAAAAAATATATCTAGAAGCCCTTTCCTCCGAGTGCAGCACCCAAGTTGATCCCAAAGTTGTTCGTAGGCTTGACATCCCCAAATATAATAGGATCACGTATACAAGCGAGCATGTGAACTCATATACGTGCGCGATCAAAGGGAATGATTTGGAAGATGACGAGATCGATTTGGTGTTGCTGAAAACATTTGGAGAAACTTTGTCCAAGGGAGCAATGATATGGTATCACAACTTACCTCCATATTCCATTGAATCGTTTGCTATGATTGCATATACTTTCGTAAAGGACTATGCCGGGGCCATCGAGTTGGAGACCATAAAGTCAGATCTTTTCAAAGTCAAACAAAGGGATAACGAGATGCTCAGGGAGCTCGTGTCAAGATTCTAGATGGGTATGATGCACCTACCACTAGTTGCAGATGATTGGGCCGTCTAGGCATTCACTCAAGGGCTCAACCTCAATGTTCCATGGCCTCTCAATAGTTAAAACATAATTTGGTGGAGTACCATGCGATAACCTGGATAGACGTCCACAACAGGTACTAGTCGAAGATTAGGGTTGGGGACGACAAACTCGAGCCCCTTTATGGGTCTGTTTACCCCATAAGGATCAATGATAGATATAAAAGAGCCATTTATGAAGATCCAAGACCGGTCCGACATTGATATCAACCATACAATATGGATCGAAGGGGAAATGGATCCGGGAGTCACCCCGCAAGGAACGAGAAGAGAAGTGATCGAGGGCCTATTGGTTGGGGCTTGATGAGCAAGAATGGGTTTGATAGGGCTTTCGGGAGTAGGGAAGCACCAAGATTATCGGAGTACAACTTCAACGTGGATGCTGCCACCATCGTGTCGCCTATAGGGCACATCAAAAAGACTAAGTGGCCCCGACCATTGTAGTCTAACCCTACCCAGAGAGATCCTAATTGGATGTGTAAGTATCACGGCACTCACGATCACAGGCAATAGCTTCGGTCAAAGCAAATCCCAAAATAGCATAACCTAATAAATATTTTGCCTTAGAACTGGTGGTGGGAACTGAGCGAAATAAAAGGGGATCTTAGCCCTTACAATCGTGCTTCTCCTAGCATAGTCCCTGGAGTCTTTCTTCTAGTTCCCGAATTATTTGATGGCTTGCTTCCATTCAGGCTTCAATAACAGCCGGGTTCACGGAGCGAAGATGCTTTTTGTATCACCGAGACACCCGAAGGGCCGGCCAGATGTACCTCAGGAACCTCGGCCCATCCAAATCAAACTAGAACTAGAGAGAGCTTTATCTATCGATGAACAACAGATTGACGGAGCTCTTAGCATTGCTTACCCGATCACCCGTCAAAGAAATATCCTTAGGTCTTAAAACTATAGCTCCAGGGCTTGTGTCGCCTACATAGGGTAGAAAAGAATGTTTTGCATAAACATCTCAATGTCCATAACCTGAGCTTTCCTTAACCAGCTGACCTTACTTCGTAACCTTAGCCTCACTAAAGATTGCCAATAGTTAAGAGAAGAATTTACTTGGTAATTCAAACAGGGACGCTAATAAACAGGTTGAACAAGAGGAGCCTCAGCACGTGATAAATATGATCATCGAGGGAGTTGATGTCCCCCCAGGGCCAATGACAAAATTCACTAAAATGTCTATCACGAGGGAACAACACACCAGGATTATGTTCTGGAGGGAGCTATCTTGTTCAGCGACGAAGATGCCGAGGGCATTGTACAGACTCACAATGATGCACTGGTAATATATGTACTTATCGATAAATCTTGTGTTAAACGTGTGCTTATTGACCCAGGTAGCTCGACCAACATCAACAGATCAAGGGTTATAGAGCAATTTGGATCACAAGATCAAATTGTACCAGCAGTTCGGGTATTGAATGGATTCTATATGGCATGTGAGACCACGAAAGAAAAGATAACTTTGCTGGTAAACACCACCGGGACAATCCAAAAAACAAGGTTCTACGTGATTGAAGGGGATATGGGATATAACGCTTTATTCGGAAGGCCATGGATCCAAACCATGAGGGCGGTACTTTCGACCTTGCACCAGGCGCTAAAATGTCCCACACCGGGGGGAGTCAAAATGGTCTACAGAGAATAGTTGGCCGCAAGGGAAATGTTTGATGTGAACGGAGTGATCCCGTTTTCTGTGCTCTCTACATTGAGGAGCGCTGAACCGACCAAAAAAGAAGAGATTAAATAGCAATCACTGATACTGGCCTTAGTCGAACTAGAGAAACAGGAAGAGCAAAGAGCGGACGATGAGGGCGATTATAGCGCCCCGAGGTCATTTATGGCTCCCGATGATGCAGATGCCACAAAATCAACTATTTAAGAGTTGGACCAAGTTATATTAATCGAGCATGTGCCAGATCAAAAGGTATACCTGGGCACGGGGTTAACTCTCGAGCTCAAGAAAAAACTTATCAATTTGCTCAAAGCTAACACCAATTGTTTTGCTTGGTCGTATCTTGGCAAGCTATGTTTGCACCAAAAGTTCCACCCGGTTAAGTAGAAGAGAAGGAAACAGTTCAAGACAAAACACGTGTTCATCAAGGATAAGGTATCCAAACTCCTAAAAATAGGGTCCATCCGTGAAGTTAAATACCCGGATTGATTAGCTAATATAGTGGTAGTACCTAAAAAGGAAATAAATTAAGAATGTGTGTGGATTATAAAGATCTAAATCGAGCATGCCCAAAGGATTCTTTCCCTTTGCCTAACATCGATCGAATGATCGACGCGACATCCTGGCACGAGATACTCAGTTTTCTTGACGCCTACTCAAGGTACAACCAAATTCAGATGGACCCCGACAATCAAGAAAAAACTTCTTCTAGAACAAAATTTGGTACCTACTGCTATAACGTAATGTCATTTAGATTAAAGAATGTCAGTCCCACCTACCAATGCCTCGTAAACCAGATGTTCAAAGTAGAAATAGGAAAATCAATGGAAGTTTATATTGATGATATGTAGGAAACCTTTGGCATACTAAGAAAATATAACATGAAGCTAAATCCGGAGAAGTACGTATTTGGGGTCGTTTCGGGAAAATTCCTTAGATTCATGGTATCTAATTGGGGAATAGAGATCAACCCAGACAATAATGGCCATCAAGAACATCACCGCAGTTGACAACGTCAGGGTGGTTCAGAGACTAACCGGGCATATAGCCGCATTGGGCGGATTCATCTTGAGGTCGTCAGACAAGAGCCATCGGTTCTTCTCCCTATTGAAATAGAAGAACAATTTTTCTTGAACTCAAGAGTGCCAACAAGATTTGGAAGGACTTAAGCGATACCTGTCGAGCCCCCCTTTGGTGCACACTTCGAAGGCAGCTGAACATATGTACCTCTACTTCGCAGTTTCCGAGGTGGCGGTAAGTGGTGTCTTAGTCCAGGAGGAAGAAGGTACACAATTTCCTATGTAGTATCAGCAGAACCCTAGGTGATGCCTAAACAAGATATCTTAACCTAGAAAAGTTAGCGCTCACCTTGTTAAGCGTTTCCAGGAAACTAAAACCATACTTTCAATGCCACCCCATATGCGCCATAACCTCTTACCCGCTGAGGAATATTATACATAAGCTCAAGCTCTCATGCCGGCTGGCCAAATGAGTTTTGGAGATCAGCGGTTATGATATCTAGTACCGACCCGGACTGCCATAAAATCCCAAATCTTGTCGGATTTTGTGGCCGACTATATGCCGACCTTGATACCCGAGATTGAAAAGAAATTGTTGCTCACCTCGGGGACTAATTCGAGGATCTGGACCTTATTCACGAACAATGCATCCAATGCAAAAGGGTTTGGGCTCAGTATCATGTTAAAACCACTTGCGGGCAGTGTAATTAGACAGCCTATTAAAACTGTTAAATTGACTAACAATGAAGATGAGTAAGAAGCTATGATCGTAGGTCTATAACATGCAAAGAGCCTCAGGGCCAAAGTGATCGATGCCAAATGTGATGACCTCCTCATCGTAAATCAAGTCAACGTAACATTCAAAGTGAAAGTGGAACGGATGCGGAGATACTTGGATAAATTGCAGGATAGATGGCAATTTTCCTATCTTCAGGTCGAATGGGCATTATTCAGGAGATCCTTTTTCAGCCTACTGGCTAGATGCTTAGGTCCGGGAGAGACCAAATACGCCACGATAGAAGTTAGCGAGGGCACTTGCGGGAACCATTCGGGGGCAGAATCCTTAGTTCAGAAGTTAATGAGAGCTGGGCCAGATACTACTGGAATGAAATGGAGAAGGATGTGAAAGACTTTTTGCAAAAATGCGAAGAGTGCCAAAGCCATACTCGATGATTCATCAATTAGGAGAGATGCCCGATGATTCATCAACTATGAGACATGCCCGATGATTCATCAAGTTGGGAATGGACATCGTCGGCCCCCTGCCATGGGCGCCCGGTAAAGTCCAATTCATACTACTCATGACCGATTATGTTTCTAAATGGATTGAGGCCCAGGCGTTAGAGAAGGTGCGGGAGAAAGAAGTCATAGACTTCATCTGAGATCACATAATATGTCGATTTGGGATACCGGCCTAGATCATCTACGAAAACGGAAAACAATTCGTCGGCAATAGGGTAAGTAAGTTTTTCGAAGACCATAATATCAAGAAGATATTATCAACACCTTACCACTCTAGTATGAACGGGAAAGTTGAATCGACGAACAAAATTATACTCTTAAACCTAAAAGAGAGGTTGACCGGTTTGAAAGGAAGGTCGAAGGAATTCTTGCTCGAAGTCCTGTGGGTATACCGTACGACTTAGAAGTCAAGTACAGAGGCGACCCTGTTCTCTCTGGTCTACAGAGTATAACCCTTAATACTAGTCAAGGTAGGGGAGCCGAGCCTCAGGTTCCAGTATGCTACCGAAAATTCAAACAGCGAGGCCCCGACCATCAGCCTGGTATTACTGGATGAAAGGAGGGAAGTCCCCCTAGTCCGGTTGGCCATATAGAAGCAACGAGTAGGGAGGTACTACAACCAAAGATCCAACCTCAAGCATTTTCAAGTCAAGGCCACGGTATTGAGTAAGGTAACACTACAAACCTGGAATCCAAACAAAGGGAAACTAGGCCCGAATTGGGAAGGACCATATCGTGGGAAGGACCGTATCGAGTCATCGGAATAACCGGAAAAGGCTCGTATAAACTCTAGTCTGGAAACAATATACAACTATCCAACAACTGGAACGTGGAACACTTAAAGTGGTACTACTGCTAAGGTACAAACTTAATTCCTTTTAAATTTAGTTACATTACGGACTAAGGTACGCAGGTACTCGGCCAAGGGAGAATATGACTATTAGGTCAGAAAGCACGTGTTGTACTCTTTTTCCCTTGAACCGAATTTGTCACGAAGTGCGTTTTTCAGTAAAATGTGCTACCAGCCTTGAACTGAAATTTATGATCATTTGCATCAAATCAATAGTATTCGAGCTCACACAAGTTAGGGCTTGAATACTGGGGGTCGTTACCCCTAGGTTAGGGGAAAATTTTGTATGTCAAAAGCCAAGGCTTGGTGGTTAGGATTCATTGTAAGGGTCAAACGGTCATGCGAATCGTGCCCATGTAGCCCACTCTAGCTATGACACAAGTGTTATGCGCCTCTGATCATGTACCCTACATATTAAACAATGAGAGAAATCTTTGTTTCCCTTATACTTTTTCACTATGCATTTTGCTTCTTCGATCCTAGATTCTAAACACCACGGGATACCCTTATTCAGGGTCTGTCGTCCGATAAACAATTTGGACATCCAAGTCTAATGAATCCCGAAGGCACCAAGCCTATTAGTCAGCGCCAAATACGAAAGGCTACAACTACCCTATAAACGGCTCGGAGACGTCCAAAATTCATGCTCAGAAAGTAAGGCCCTTACGTATAGTCAAAACCTATTGAAAGGTTACCCTCTGCAAAAACATCATCTAAGACACTTGAGCATCTTAAAAGTCTTCGATTCTATCGAAATCTCGAAGGCACGAGTAACCCGGAGTTGCCACCAAAATCGGACTCGGACCTCCGCAGAATGGATACTCTATATTACCTTTGATTTTATGCTAAGGCATTTAAAACGATGCACAAATAAAAAATTGCAAATAGATGCTGGAAAGTAAAGATACGGTATTGCCAAAGGGGGAAATTTTATATATTTCAAAAAATTTACAAAGGCACGATAAATCACAAATAATACTTGTCCAGATAATGAACCATCGTAACCCTGAAACCATTGTAACTGATCACAACTCCAGCACTCGAATGACTATCACCTCCTTCATGCACGATAATCCCACTAGGGATATTTTCATAATTATTTTGTGCCACATATCAATAATATGAATATCAGCAGTCTATCAACCAGGTGAGTACCGCAATATCAATGAACATCCGTAAATCAAAGCACAATGCCCTTTTGAAATGCGCACCCTTCCATTCAAGAATGAACTTCCACCTTGTACATGTAAATCTTAATCCCTCACCACACTATAATTAACCTCAAGTTGACACTTCTCCTTGTCAGAACACGATGATCCTTTCCTAAAGCTCACTACATGACATCCTAACATAAAATCGCATTGCCCTAAGGCCCATAAGTTACTGTTTTCTTCTTAAGCACCCCCATATGTACCACAACCGAAATGCCCACTCTAAAAATACCCTATGTGAATTTAAAAATTTTCTTTTAACTTTCTTATACTGTAATGTAGAATCCATAGTCATGTAGAATTACCGCAAGTCCAGCACCATAAAATGTAAATCTCAGATTCTATCAATACACAAATCAGGAAAAATTCTCGATTGTTATATATAAATCTCGAACCCATTAGAACCTTCTCGGGAGTCACCCACTTTTCTAAAATCTAAATTGCACCACCCAAACAGGCTGAAAGACACGTGCCTCATTAGAATAGCAACACTTAAAGAGGTAACCCTACCTTAGCACCACCAATCAAATTCATACTCCGTGCACACTACATCCATCAAAATAACAATTTAATCGTTTCATGACTTTTCATAAAGTGCAATATAACCCGCATTCAAGAAAATTTCTTACTCAAGTCATCCCCGATCTCAACCTCTACAAGTAATAATTAATCAACAAGTATGACTTGGACCAAAAACCAATGCCGCACATAATCGTGCAATCAAATCGTAGATACAGAATCCCCCACTTGGCTCAAAGCCATATAACAAAACATCTGATAACTCATCATACCCAAGATAACATCAAAATCGACCATACTAAGCAATAAAAGATCAACTCTGGTCTCTAGTCCCCCAACAATTACCACACATGACTGATACACACGGTCCATAATTATAGTATAAACTATCGGCGTAGATACATGAATAGGTGAAACTAAGGACTCACAGGGCATATCCAGATAATGAACAAAACTATGATGAAACATGCGAATATGTGGAACCAAGGTCAAATAATATAGATGCCTCCCTCTGGCACAGTGAGACAATACATGTGATCATTGCATCTGAAGCAATAACATCTGGTCTAGCAGGAAAAGCATAAAATCAGTCCTGACCGCCACCTGATCAGTCTCCCCCT
Source organism: Nicotiana otophora (assembly GCA_000715115.1). Taxonomy (NCBI): domain Eukaryota; kingdom Viridiplantae; phylum Streptophyta; class Magnoliopsida; order Solanales; family Solanaceae; genus Nicotiana; species Nicotiana otophora. The sequence continues at coordinate 40,058 of AWOL01S0063812.1, forward strand.
CTTGGGCGACCCCTAGCTGACTGAGCCCCACCTTGAGCAAGTTGGGCGGGTGGTGGCTCAACTAGTGTAGAAGTCGTAGCCTGACTCCTCTGTTGAGCTGAACCTCCCATAAGGCAAGGGCAATATCTCTTTATGTGACCCAAATCTCCACACTCAAAGCAACCCCCCTCTGAAAATGGTGGCAAGTTTTGAGGCGAACCTCGAGAACTAGAATAACCATCCGAAGAACCTGGTACCCATGAACCCTGAAACCGATGGTGCACGAGATGAACTTTGATCTGGAAGTGCACTAAGGGATGACTGACTCTGTCGAGCACTGTATGAACCATGACTAGCTGATACGCCACGATGAGCTGAACGAGCAATCTGAGCGGGCCTATAAGAATGACCCTTACCATGATAGGGCTGTCCCTCAAAAGGGAAACCACTGGAACTACCCGGACCATGAGACCTGTTGGCCTACCTCTCCTCACACTGGTGAGTACGGACCATCTCTAGTCGTCGGGCATTGTCAACCACCTCGTCGAATTTAACACCTGCTACATTCTCTAGAGTCATAAAAAATGGAACTGATAGTTGAGGCCATTAATGAACCTCCTGATCTTTTCCCTCTCAGTGGGAACCAACCAAACTGCATGACGAGCTAATTCTGAAAAACGCATCTCATACTGAGTCACGGACAAGTCCTCCTGACGTAAATATTTGAACTGTCTACGCAGTTCCTCTCTGCGGGTCTGTGGCACAAACTTCTCCAGAAATAATATGGAGAACTCATGCCACGTTAGTGGTGCTGAACCAACTGGTCTGCTCCTCTCATAAGTCTTCAACCATCTAAAGGCTGCTCCGATCAGCTGAAAAGTAGTAAATAAAACTCCACTAGTCTCCATAATACCCGTTGTACGAAGCATCTGTTGACATCTGTCCAAGAAATCCTGAGCATTTTCTAACTCAACACCGCTAAATGATGGAGGTCGAAGCCTCTCAAATCCCTCAAGTCTCCTCTGCTCATCATCTGCCATAACGGGGATTACTGGGGCCTGAGCAGCAGCAGTTGGTTGGGCTGGTAGTGCCTCGGTATCTGAAGTCACTACACTACCTGCTTTGGAGTCCGAGAAACAGGGGTATGAGTACCTCCCCGGTCCTGAGAAGTGGCTGGTGCGGCCTGTGCCAAAACCACCCGAGCAATTCCTGTCCAAATAGTCAATATCTGTGCTAGAGACTCCTGTAGGCCTAGGATCACAATGGGCACTGCTGGTGCCTGAACTTGTCTTTCCGACTCAACTACATCTGGAATCTTCTCCTGAGCTGGAGCAACTGGTGGTGCTACAGGTGCTGCTCCAACTATTGTGCGAGCGACACCTCGACCTCTACCGCGTCCCTGGCCTCTACTACGGCCCCGGCCTCTCGCGTCCCTAACTAGTGGCACTGGTGGCTGACCGTCCGATCTGGTAGTAGGTGTCCTTACCATCTCTGAGAGAATAGAACAACATAAATTTAGTTCCTGGAATCAACAAATTTGCACGACACAGTACAAGAAAGTAAAATTTTCCTAAGGGTTCGGCAACCTCTCGAAGATAAGTACAGACGTATCCATACCGATTCGCAAGACTCTACTAAACCTGCTCATGACTCGTGAGACCTATGTAACCTAGAGCTCTGATACCAACTTGTCACAACCCAAAGTCCTAACCTATCATGATGGTGCCTATCTCAATACTAGGCAAGCCATTAACCTCAATAAGTCACAATAATCTGTTAAGTTTAAAAATATAATATTTGAATTCCATATAAAACCTCACAATTTCAGATACAAAACACTCTCAAAACCTGGTGTCACTGAGTACATGAGCATCTAAATAATAACAAATTCTGACGAATAAGAACACCATCTGAAAACATAGAATAGTACAATAACTGAAAGGAAAGAGAGTCATGGTTTGAGGAGACCAAGCAGCTACTTTCATAGTCTCCAACAAATAAATCCTCAAATTTGGCAAACGCCATATCTGGAAGTGCCTGGATCTATACACGAGGTGCAGAGTGTATTATGAGTACAACCAACTCAATAAGTAACAAGACTAAGCTCTGGGCTGAAAATAGTGACGAGCCTAACAGGTACAGTCTGGTACATAAATAACAGTACATAAATGTAGGCATGCTTTCCCGTTCAACAGTTAATCTCAGTTCAGGAAAAAATAGATAAAATCTCCATGATATGAGAAATATGACATCATTATTTCTACATGCCAAAGTATATGTTATATGTGATGTACCACAATGGAAGCCTCGTGTACTCACACTCTCAGAATACTCAATCACTCAGTACTGTATATGGCCAATCCAGCCTAGTTAAGATCCATCCCAAGTATATATGTATATCCATCAACTGACAATCAGTCACTCAGTACTGTATAAGGCCAATCCAGCCCAGAGGAAGATCCATCCGCAAATGTCAAGGATTCGGACAAGATCCATGTCCAGGGAAAATCCATCCCTCAATATAAATGCTTCGGGCAAGATCCATGCCCAGGGACGATCCATCCCTCAATATATAAATATATATATATATCAACTGCGCTCATTGTGAGGGGTGCAGACTTCGGAGAGGCTCCTTCTGCCCAAGCGCTATAATATCCAAATTTAGGCATAAATAAATAACCATAATTATCACTCAGAATCTCTAGTCTCTCGGGTTCTCAATGACATGCAAATCAACCCGACATAATGATATGATGTATCAATAAATGACAACAGAGACTGATATGTAATATGCAAATGACAGATGTGACTGAGTACAAAATTATATTTTAAAAAAAAAAGTTCGACAGCAATACGACCCATGTGGGTCCCAAAATATATCGGCGTACAACCTAAACATGATCTTTAATATGAGTCTCAACTCAATTTCTTTAACAAAAAAAACTACATAGAAAATGCCAAGATTATTTGAGTACAAAATTCCACAGAACCAATTCATCACAATTTCTATGATGCACGCCCACACGCCCGTCACCTAGCATGTGCGTCATCTCCAAACAATTCATACAACATGTAATTCAGGGATTCATACCATCAGAACAAAGTTTAGAAGTGTTACTTACCTCAAATCGTGTAATTCTTTACTCAGCTATGCCTTTGCCTCGCAAATTTGCCTGTGAAAGCCTCGTATATAGTCGCAATTAATTTGATTCAATCAATACAAATCATAGAAATTTATTCCGTATGAAAATACTAATTTTCTAACAAAATCTGAAATGTAACTCAAAAATCGCCACTGGGGCCCACGTCTCGGAATCTAACGAAACTCATAAAATCTGACAACCTATTCAATTATGTGCTCAACCATACTAATTTCACTCAAATCCGACTCCAAATCGATATTCAAATCCCAAAAATTCGCTTTATAAAATTTCTACAATTTCCTCCAAATTTCCATCTCAAAATGGTGATTCAATGATGAAAACAATGGTATATTCATGTATGTTAACCAAATCCGAGTTAGAATCATATACCCTGATGAATTTCTTGAAAATCCCACGAAATATCACCACAAACCGAGCTCCCAAAGTCCAAAAATGAAATAATACCCTAACCCTTGGCCATATATTACCAAGGCTGCTCATCCAATGTGCGGTCCGCACATTTTCAAGTGCTACCGCACATTTCCAAGTTCTGTGGCCGCAGTCCAAATTGTGCGGCCGCACTACACAGTGACAGCTTACCAGGCTTCAGTAAAATACCCATAACGTTTTGTATCAATGTTCAAATGATTAATGCTAAACTTTTGTGGAAACTAGATTCAGAGGGATACAACTATTGCTTTTGAATTATCTTCGAATTCGTTGTAGAGTAAATGATATAGGCCTCAGAAGTCGGACCATCGAATCTGCAGAACCCCTGAAGTGCGGCCGCACTCAAACTAATGCGTTCCGCACTTTTCCTCTGAAGTGCGGCCGCACTCAAAATTGTGCAGTCCACACTTTTCCTCTGAAGTGCGGCCACACTCAAAATTTTGCGGTCCGCACTTTACCTCTACAGTACGCACTTTTCTAAATGTTCCAGAACAACATTAGAGTGCCAAAATGCCCGGACTCTCTCAAAACGCACCCCGAAACTCACCGAGCCACTTAGGATCCCGTTCAAATATACCAACAAGTCCCGTAACATAATACTGACATACTCGGGGTTTCAAATCATGTCAAACAATGCTAAAATCACAAATCATACCCTAATTCAAGCCTAATGAACTTTGAAACTTCCAATTTCTACAAACGACGCTGGAACCTATCCAGTCACGTCCGATTGACCTCAAATTTTGCACACAAGTCATAAATGACATATCAGAGCTATGAAAAATTTAAGAACTAGATTCCGACTCCCATATCAAAAAATCAACTCCCCGGTCAAAGTTCCAAACTTAAATTTCTATTTTAGCCATTTCAAGCAAAATTTAGCTACGTGAATCCAAAATGTTTTCTGGACAAGCTCCTAAGTCCAAAATCACCATACGGAGCTATTGGAATCATCAAAACTCTATTCCGGGGCCATTTACACATAAGTCGAAATCCAATCACTATTATAACCTAAGCTTTTAACCTTGAAACTAAGTGTTCCAATTCATTCCAAAACCTCACCGGACCCAAACCAATAACCTCGATGAGTCACATAATAACTGTAAATCATAAATTGGGCAGTAAATGGAAAAACGGGATTGTAATACTCATAACGACCGGACGGGTCGTTACAGTTTTAAAGTTGACAAAGAAGTTGCCATCTTTACCGGTTGAAGTTCAAGAACTAAATGTAGTTCAAGAATAGGTTAATGAACCAGTTCCAAACCAACTTGAACAACAATCAAATCCAACACAAGGTGAGCAAGTTGTACAAGCACCTATTTTAAGGTCTACATGAGAACGTCATGTACCAACTAGATTAAATTTAAGGGTAAAAGATGATGTATCAAATGAAGTTGATCATAATGATGATGACTGTAAGACCTATGAAGAGGCTATCCAAAGTTCTGACTATGACAAATGGCATAAGGCCGTGGAATCTGAAATGAAATCCAGGAAGGAAAATAAAGTATGGACTTTAGTTGAACCTTCAAAGGATATAAAACCTATATGTTGTAAATGGGTTTTTAAGAAAAAGATTGGAGCAAATGAAAAGGTAAACAACTACAAAGCATGTATTGTTGCCAAGGGATATCATGAGAAAGAAGGAGTCGACTATGATGAGACATTCTCTCCCGTGGAAATGCTCAAATCAATTCAGATTTTGCTTGCTATAGCATCATACTACGATTATGAAATATGGAAAATGGATGTGAAAACAACTTTTCTTAATGTTGAGCTAGAAGAGGATGTGTACAAGACACAACCTGAAGGCTTCACATCCCTGCCTGATCATTATAAAATTTGCAAGCTACATAGATTCATTTCTGGACTAAAGCAAGCTTCTCGAAGTTGGAACATTCTCTTTAATAAGACAATTGAAAAGTTCAATTTTGTTAGATGCGAAGAAGAGTCTTGTGTGTACAAAAAGGTTAGTGGAAGCACAATCATATTATTAGTATTGTATGTTGATGATATATTGCTTATAGGAAATGATATACCGGCATTGCAAAGTATAGAGATTTGGCTATCTGAACAGTTCTCCATGAAAGACTTGGGAGAAGCACCTTATATATTGGGAATAAAGATCTATAGAGATAGATCTATGAAGCTGCTTGGGATTTCCTAGTCCTTGTACATTGATAGCATCTTAAAGAGGTATAACATGGATAATTCGAAAAGAGGCTATCTACCAATAGGCACTGGAATTACTCTCAGTAGAGAGGATTGTCCTAAAATACCTGAAGAGAGAGGACGCATGAGTAGGATCCCATATGCTAGTGCAGTGGGAGCTATCATGTATACCATGACATGTGCACGCCCTAATGTGGCTTATGCAGTAGGAGTGACTAGCCGATATCAGGCAAATCCTGGTAAGGAACATTGGAATGTGGTAAAGACCCTTCTTAAGTACTTAAGAAGGACTAAAGACCAATTTCTCATTTATGGAGATTCTCAGTTAAAGTTTGAAGGTTATACTGATGCAAGCTTCTCTTGAGATAGAGATGATAGCAAATCTATTTCTTGTTATATATTCACCTTAAATGGTTATGAAGTGAGTTGGAAAAGTTCCAAACAAGCTACAGTAGTTGATTCAGTTACTGAAGCAGAATATATAGAAGCTAGTGAAGCTGCAAAGGAAGTTGTATAATTGAAAAAGTTCTTAACTGAACTTGTTGTGGTTCCTTCAATAGAAGGTGCAGTTCCATTGTCGTGTGACAATACTGGAGACATTGCTCAAGCAAAAGAACCAAGATCCCACCAAAAATCAAAACACGTTCTGCGAAGGTAACACTTGATAAGAGAGATCATTGAACGTGGAGACGTGGAGATTCAAAAGGTTGATGAAAAGGAAAGTTTTGCAGACCCATTCACTAAAGCTCTTGGAGAAAAGAAGTTTGACAAGCACTAGTGGAAATTGAGAATGAAGTAGAAGAGCGATTGGCTCTAGAGCAAGTGGGAGATTGTTAGGGATATATTAGATATTCCATAGATCCAATCTCATATTTGATGATTTGAACATATTTGATATAAATATATATGGCATTTGATATTTGTTTATCATATTTATTATTAATTGCTTGATTAATTTAGTAAGGTCCTTGATTAAATTTTAAGACTTGTCATCATGATGGAGAACATGATAACGAGAGTAAAGTTACAACTTAATCTAAATTTTGTTCTTGATCGTAGGATTATTAATTTGGATATTAGTAAACCGGTTAGATTAATATGTATGTGATCGTCTTTATGGGATAAAGATTAGTTGATCTCATTAACTAAATCACATAAATAAATGATGCATATAGAGATATGATCATCGAACCGATTCATTGGATAATTCTTAATGGTTAGAATTACCATAAACTGTCAATAGGATATTCTCTTGAAGAATGTGATGTAAGAGTTTCCTTTGACCTGATATCATCATAGTAATTGACAAGTTATTTATTGTGCTCTGATACTAGACACCTATGACCCTAGGGCCATAGTTGAAAGGATATTAGGTACGATTAAATACTTGTAGAATTAGTGATTGATCAAGATAAAATCTGTCACTTCTTGGTAATGAGTTTAAGCTCCATGTTGTCATGAATTATTACCGACCAAATTAAGACCTTGGCCAGGGCCATTGAATGAAAAATTTGAACACAATATTTTTCGTTCAATTTGTTTGCGATTTTCATTGATCAAAGAGTTGATAGTAAAGATCAGTCTCAGTGTGGATATGCATAGAATCTTCACATTATCGAAGAAAACTCTGAAACAAGGCTCTCTTCACCAGGTACGTCTTAGATCCGATCTTTGACATGTAAATAAATTTTAAATACGATAAGTTCTGCTTAGGATTATTATTGTCTTCCACTGCGTATTATAAACACCTATATGCAATCCAACAGATACGACACTGTCACAACTTTAACTATTCAAAAGATACGTCCTTCTTCAAGTATAATTTTTCCTAAGAAAGTGCAAATTTCTCACTTATGTCCATCCTTGCATGTATTTATTTGAAAGATTTAAGTGCATAAAAGTCGATCAACATTTTGGGGTTATTTTAATAGTTTAATATTTAGCGTGGAACATTCGTACTTTAATATATATATATATATATATATATTAGATATAGAAGATGTAGATGTAGATATAGATTGTACGCATGCCGAGGTTCGTATTTGTTGTGAAACAATCACAAACGAAGAATAATCAAAATACTAATAAGTAACTATATTTTCCTTCTCCTTTTCTACATTTAACTTTTTATATTAAGTATCTTACATTTTACAAGATATATACCAAAAAAGGACTTGAGAATCAATAGTTCCCTGATCCAGCACGAGTATTTTGTTTGCGAAAGAGAAATTATTTTAAAGATAATTTTTTCTATTTTGAATGTTTTCCCACAAAGTTTCTTAAATATATTTTTATTTCTAACAATTTTTTTATTTGGTGATTTATATTTGGATTTTATTATTCTAAAAATTCAAATGAAAAAAGATTAAAAGTACAACTTGACCTGATTTATTAGAAATAATTTATCTTTTCAGTGTAATTATTGAATGATTTCACTAAGTACTATTAATTCTTTTATGATTTTTCCTTTATGAGTTTTTTAATTCTTATATTTTTTGCCTTGGAATTTGAGCATGTTGTTACGATTTCACTTGATTCTTTATCCTGAAATTACCAATTGACTATTCAATTCAATAGCTACGGGTTCCCGTAAACCCAGTAGCTTGTCTATAACCTGTATTTATATTGAAAAATCCATTAAATGTATAAGAATATTTAGCTTAAAACTCAGTCCATTCATCCAGTTAGTATCGTATACTAACTCAAATTTTTGTAGGAACCCATAAACCTAAAATCTTGGACCCGCCTGTGATTCATTGGGTTCCATAAAAGGATTAGGAAGAGAAAGATCCAATCATAAAAAGTGAAAACTAAAGTTCCTCAAAGAAATAATATATTTCTTAAATTTTTATTATTCATATGGGAAAGAGAAAAGAATTGAACTTTTGGTCTTTTTTCTTCATTTTGGTTTTCAGTTCTCCAAGAAACTATTGGATAAATATAGTTCTAAAACTATTCTTGATACACTAATTATTGAGATCTTTTTGACTCAAACATTAACCTTTTATCATCTTCAGTATTTTTCGTAAATTCAGTACTGAAATCACCAGATTAATTAAGGAGAAGGAAATAACGAAGACAGCTTCGAAGAAGGGGTAAAGCTCAAGTTTTTGACGCGAAATGCAAGGCTACAATTATAAAGAAGGAACATGTATTTTCTCTCAAAGATTTGAGAAAATAGTGAGAGAACACGTGTTAATCAGTTGTCACGACCCAAAATCCTTACCCGTCGTGATGGCGCCTCACACTTGATAGGCAAACCGGATATAACAATAAAGAATAAAACTTAATGAAAATTTGTAGAAATAGAATAAGTTTGAAATCTCAACATAACCAGATACCGCTAATACATGATAAACTCTCTAGAAAATGGTAAATACAGAGTCATGAGCTCTACAATAGAATACAAGTCTGAAAATTAAATAACAATACTGTCTGAACTAAAGCAATAGTACATAAGGAAAGACAAGTCAAGACTGCGGGCGGAAATGTAGCTCTACTTCGTCTCTCGATAGTCTGCTAAACAAGCAACTCTGCTAATGATAACTGTACCAACACCTGGATCTACATAATTAAGTGCAGAGTATAGTATGAGTACAACTGACCCAATGTACTTAGTAAGTATCGTAACTAACCTCGGCGAGGTAAAAGAAGAAAGAATTACAAGTAATACCTGCTATAACTTGTACAGTTTTATAAATTTAACAAGTATGGAACAAATATGTGATCAAGTATAAAGCACAGAAGGTTCTATCTCTCTATGTGTGTGTACCATTACTGTCACGAGCCAAAATCACACATGTTGTGATGGCGCCTATCTTAATACTAGGCAAGCCGACAACCTCAAGAAATCACGATTTCCTTTAAGTTTGAAAACATAATATTTAAATACAATACAAAAATCTCGCAAATACCGATACAAACACTCCCAAAACCTAGTGTCACTGAGTACATGAGCATCTAAATGATAACAATGTCTGACTGATAAAACACTGTCTGAAAAGATAGAATAGTACAAAAACTAAAAGGAAAGAGAGTCAAGGTCTGCGGACATCAAGCAACTAGCTCGATATTCTCCAATAGATAAAGCTTAAAAAAACTAGCAACTGCCGTGTCCGGAAGTACCTGGATCTGCACACAAGGTGCAGGGTATAGTATGAGTACAACTAACTCAGTAAGTAACAATACTAAATAAAGAGCTGAAGATAGTGACGAGCTTCACAGCTAAGTCTAATTACTGTAATTTCCAACATAAGAAGGTAGGCATGCTTTCAAGTTAATCATCTAAAACTCAAACAGTAATTCCATGTCAAGTTCAAGTGAAACAGAAGATAATGTCTTTCAGAAATTTTCAAAACAATGATATATGACAGCTGAAGTACAACAATAATGAAATCAATACATCCTCTCTGAGCAATAGTCAGTCAGTCCTCCCATTCACTCCAACCTCACAATCACTCTTCCCTCACAGTCACTCATTCCTTTCAATCACTCAGCGCTTAGCACTCGGCACTCGCACTCAGTAGGTACCTGCGCTCACTGGGGGTGTGTACAGACTCCGGAGGGGCTTCTTCAGCCCAAGAACTATAACAAGCCAATCATGGCATAAATTAATGAAACATGCTACGACGTGCAGCCCGATCCCATAAATATCCTCACAATCAGGCCCTCGGCCTCACTCAGTTATCAACCTCTCCAGTCTCTCGGGCTCTTAGAAATCATGATAAGCAGCCCAAACAGTAATGATATAATGCATCAATGATGAGCAATAGAGACTGAGATGTAATATGCAAGTAAAATCGTGACTGAGTATGAAACAACAATTTAGCAGATAATTCATCATGTACACGACCTATGTGGGTCCCAACAGTGTCAACACATAGTTTAAACATGATTTATAGATCACTTTCTCTGATAGGTGGAAAATGTATGGATATCAACAGATTATTCAACTACACAGTTCCATGGAATTGACCGAGTCACAATTCCTACGATGCACGCCCAAACGCCCATCACCTAGCATGTGCGTCACCTCAAAACCGATCACATATCACAAAATTCAGGGTTTCATACCCTCATAACAATATTTAGAACTATTACTTACCTCAAACCATGAAATTATTTAATGTGCAATGCCTTTACCTCGCGAATCGGCCTACAAACGCCTCGAATCTTGCCACAGATAATTTGATTCAGTCAATACAAATTGAAGAAATTAATTCCATATGAAAATACTAATTTTCCATCAAAAATTCGAAACTTCACCCAAATATCGCCCGTAGGGTCCACATTTCGGAACCCGACAAAAGTTACAAAATATGAATGCACATTTAACCACGAGTCCAACCATACAAAGTTTACCAAATTCCGACATCAACTCGACGCTCTAATCTTCAAATTAAACCAAGAGGGTTTTCTAAATGTTTCAACTTAATAAACCAATTAAATGTTTAAAAAAACCATGGATTCGGGTAATTTTACCAATATTGAGTTAAGAACACTTACCCCATTGTTTTCCTTGAAAATATCCTGAACATTTCCTTTTTCCGAGCTCCAATTCGTCAAAAATGAAAAATGGGACGATTCGTCCCATTTTCAGAACTTAAACTTTCTATCCAGGCATTCCTTCTTCGCGAACACAACCCTTGCCACGCGTTCACGAAGCACAAACATGTGCTGCCCAATTTTTATTCTTTGTGAATGCGAGCCTTGCCTCGCGAACGCGATGCTTCACCGGACTACTCAATCGCGAACGCAACCTCTCAATCGCGAATGCGTAGCTTTGCCCCACGAACCTTCGTGAACGCATGCCCTCGGTCGAGAACGCGAAGCACAAAATGGGTCAGTCCAAATTTCCCCTTCGCGAACACATGAGTCCCTTCACATTGGCGAAGAACAACATCTATACCGGCAAACCAACAGAACTTGGTCGAAACTACCTCGAAACACACCCGAGGCCTCGGGACCTCAACCAAATATACAAACAAGTCCCAAAACATCATATGAACTTAGTCGAAGCATCAAATCACATCAAATAATGCTAAAAACACGAATCACACCACAATTCAAGCCTAATGAAACTTGGAAATTCCAACTTCTACATTCAACGCCTAAACCTATCAAATCAAGTCTGATTGACCTCAAATTTTGCACACAAGTCATAAATGACATAACGGAGGTATACCATTTCCCAGAATCAGTTTCCGACCATGATATAAAAAAGGTTAACTCCCCGGACAAACATCCAAACCTAAATTTCTATTTTATCCATTTTCAGCCTAATTTAACTACGAACTTCCAATTAATTATCCGGACACGATCCTAAGTCAAAAATTACCCTACGGAGCTATTGGAATCATCAAAATTCTATTCCTGGGTCGTTTACACATAAGTCGATATCCGGTCACTATTTCAACTTAAGCTTTATACCTTGGAACCAAGTGTTCCAATTCATTCCAAAACCTCACCGAACCCGAACCAATTACCCCGGCAAGTCACATAACGACTGTAAAGCATACATTGAACAGTAAATAGGGGAATGGGGTTGTAATACTCAAAATGACTGACCGGGTCGTTACATTCTCCCCCTCTTAAACAAACGTTCGTCCTCAAATGGGTTTAGAATTATAATTGGAGCCTCAAATAGGTGTGGATATTTGCTCCGCATCTCCCGCTCAATCTCCCAAGTAGCTTCTCTGACTGCCTGGCCCCTCCCCTGCACTTTCACTAAATCTATGTTCTTTGATCTCATTTTTCGAACATGCCGATCTAAAATGGCCACCGGCTCCACATCATAAGTCAAATTACCATCCAACTTCTTTGTGCTGAAATCCAAAACATGAGACGGATCTCATACGTACTTTCGGAGCATAGATACATGAAACACTGGATGAACACCCAATAGACTAGGTGGCAAAACAAGTTCATAAGCCACCTCTCCAATCTTCTTAAGTATATCAAAAGGCCCAATATATCGAGGGCTCAACTTGCCCTTCTTCCCAAACCTCAACACACCCTTCATGGGTGAAATCTTGAGCAAAACCTTCTCCCCAATTATGTAAGCAACATAACGGACCTTCCTGTCGGCATAACTCTTTTGTCTAGACAGCGCCGTACAAAGTCGATCTTGAATCAATTTAACCTTTTCCAAAGCATCCTACACCAAATCAGTACCCAATAGCCTTGTCTCACCCTGCTCAACCTAACCCACCGGAGACCGACATCGTCTCCCATATAAAGCCTCATATGGAGGCATTTGAATGCTCGATTGGTAGCTGTTATTGTAAGAAAATTCTGTGAGTGGAAGAAACTGAGCCCAAGGACCCCCAAAATCAATGACATAAGCGCGTAGCATATCCTCCAATACCTGAATAGTGCACGTAGCATATTCTCGCTGCACTATTTTCCAAAACTATGATGTAAACTGCTTGACCCGATCTGAAATGATGGACACTGGCACACCGTGAAGGCGAACAATCTCGCGGATATACATCTCAGCCAACCTCTCCAAAGAATAAGTAGTACCAACTGGAATAAAATGCACAGACTTGGTCAACCGATCTACAACCACCCAAACAGCATCAAACTTCCTCAAAGTCCGTGGGAGCCCAACTACGAAGTCCATGGTAACACGCTCCCACTTCCACTCCGGAATTTCAAGTCTCTGAAGCAATCCACCCAGTCTCTGATGCTCGTACTTCACCTATTGACAATTTTAACACCGAGCTACAAACCCAACTATATATTTCTTCATTCACCTCCACCAATAGTGCTGTCTCAAATCCTAATACATCTTCACGACAACTGGATGAATGGAGTATCGCGAACTGTGAGCCTCCTGGAGAATCAACTCATGCAAACCATCTACATTAGGCACACATAGCCAAACCCTGTATCCGTAATACACCATCATCCCCAATCTGACAAACTGGTTGGCAAAGGCCTGAACATCTATGTCTAAAGGCCTCTCTGATACCGATAAGTATGATAAGCTACCCAAACGTTGCGCCTTACGACTCAAGGTATTGGCCACCATATTGGCCTTTTCGCAATGATAGAGAATGGTGATATCATAATGCTTAAGCAACCCCAACCACCTTTGCTGCTGTAAATTAAGATCCTTCTATTTAAACAGATGTTGTAGACTCCGATGATCGGTATAAACCTCCCAATGGACACTGTACAAATAATGCCACCAAATCTTCAAGGCATAAACAATAGCTGCTAACTCAAGGTCGTGGATCTGATAATTCTTCTCATGCACCTTTAACTATCTGGACGCATAGGCAATCACCCTACCATCTTGCATCAGCACTGCCCCGAGACCAATACGCTACGTGTCACAATACACAGTATAAGACCCTGAACCTGTAGGCAACACCAATACGGGGGCTGTAGTCAAAGCTTTCTTGAGCTTCTGAAAGCTCTCTTCACACTCATCTGACCACTTGAACGGAGCACCTTTCTGGGTCAATTCTGTCAAAGTCGATGCAATATACGAGAAACCCTCCACAAAGAGATAATAATAACCGGCCAAGCTGAGAAACCTCTGAATCTCAGTAGTTGAAGATGGCCTGGGCTAACTCTGAACTGCCTTTATCCTTTTCGGATCCACCTTAATTCCTTCACTGGACAGTATGTGTCCTAAGAATGCCACAGAACTAAGCCAGAACTCACACTTAGAGAATTTGGCATACAGTCTCTCCTCTCTCAGCCTTTGTAATACAATTCCCAAGTGTTGTGCATGCTCCTCCTGGCTACGTGAGTACACCAGGATATCATCAATAAATACTATGACAAATGAATCAAGATATGGCTGGAATACACTATTCATCAAGTGCGTAAATGATGCTGGGGCGTTGGTCAGCCCAAAAGACATCGCGAGAAATTCATAGTGACCATAACGGCTCCTGAATGCCGTCTTTATAATATCTGAATCCCACATTTTAAACTTGTGATACCCGGATCTCAAATCAATTTTGGAGAATACCCTTGCTCCATGAAGCCGGTCAGATAAATCATCAATACACAGTAAAGGATACTTGTTCTTGATTGTAACTTTGTTCAACTACTTGTAATCGATGCACATCCGTGTAGTATTATCTTTCTTTTTCACAAACATAACCAATGCACCCCAAGGCTACACACTAGGACTAATAAACCCCTTATCAAGAAGTTCCTAAAGTTTCTCTTTCAATTCAGCTGGTGCCATATGATACGGAGGAACAGAAATAGGTTGAGTGCCTGGCATCAAGTCAATACCAAAATTAATATCCCTGTCGGGTGCCATACCCGACAGGTCTACAAGAAATACATACGAAAAATCTCACACTACCGGTACTGAATCAATAGTAGGAGTATTTGCATCAACATGTCTCACAAATGCCAAATATGATAAACACCTCTTCCCAACCATACGTTAGGCCTTCAAATAAGAAATCACCCTACAGGGAACATATTCTAGAGAACCTCCCCATTCGACCTTCGGCAACCCTAGCATCGCCAATATCATGCTTTTTGCATGACAGTCCAGAATAGCATGAAATGGAAACAACCAATCCATACCCAGGATTACAACTAAATCAACCATACCGAGCATAAAAGATCAACTCTAGTCTCGAGTCCCCTAATAGTTACCACACACGACCGATACACACAGTCCACAATAACAGTATCGCCCACCGGCGTAGATACATGAACATGTAAAACTAAGAACTCACAAGGCATATCCATATAATGAGTAAAGTACGATGATACATACGAATAAGTGGAACCAGGGTCAATTAATATAGAAACGTTCTTGTGGCACACTGAGAGAATACATATGATCATTGAATCTAAAGCAACAACATCTGGCTTGGCAGGAAAGCATAGAATAAGGCGTGACAGCCACCTGATCGGCCTCCCCTTCTTGGCCGACCCCTAGCTGCCGAACCCCCACCCTGAGCTGGCTGGGCGGGTGGCCAAGTAACTGGTGCGGAAGTCGTAGTTTGATTACTCTGCTACATTGGACCTCCCGGGCTACGAGGAAACTGCCTTCACATATGCCTAAACTCCCCGCACTCAAAAGCAACTCCCCAGTACTAGTGGTGGTGAGGACTGAATCGGGCCCCGAGAACCACAATAATCGCTAGGAGCACCCCCTGCGAATGAACCCTGAACTGAAGGAGCACGGGATGAACTCTAGACTAGAAGGGCACTAAGAGATGACTGACCCTCATGAGTATTGTATGAACTATGGCTGGATGATGCACCACGGTGAACAGGACGACCCATCTGAGTGTGCCTGTAAGGACGACCCCTGCCGTGGTAAAACTGACCCCGTAAAAGAACACCACTAAAACCATCCGGTCCACGAGGCCTCTTGGCCTCCCTCTCTCCACGCTCCTAGCTACGGACCATCTCTATATATCGAGCAATGTCAACCACCTCATCAAAAGAAACACTAGATACCCTCTCCCTAGTAACTTTCATCAATGAACCTCCTAATCCTCTCACTATCAGTGGGAACCAACCATACTGCGTGACGAGCCAACTCAGAAAATGTCATCTCGTACTGTGTCACAGACATGCCATCCTGACGTAACTGCTCAAACTGTCTGCATAGCTCCTCTCTGTGAGACTGCAGCATGAACTTCTCCAAAAAGAGAACGGAGAACTCCTGCCATGTAAGTGGTACTGCACCAATCTGCCTGCACCTCTCTTAAGCCTCCCACCATCTGAAGACAGCCCCAGAAAACTGAAAAGTAGTGAACGAGACTCCACTGGTCTGCAGAATACTTGTTGTCCGAAGCATCCACTGGAACTTATCCAAAAAAACCTAAGCATCCTTTGATGCAGTACTGCTTAATGATGGAGGTCGAAGCCTCCCAATGTCACGCCCCAAAATCGGGGAGCACGATCGGTGCTCAACTGAGTAGCCCGACCAAGCAAGCCTATTAGATTTTATTCTACCCAAACTCATCCATGAATAAGGATAATATATACTTTCATTAATTAGACAATAATATGATCATGTCAACAATACCAATTCATTACCATAAGTTATCTCATTTAGCAAGTCTCAAGACTCACACACACCTTCATGGTTCAAAGTGGAATGAGTGATTTAATCATAACAAACTTTTTTTAACATTCCCAACACCCATATACAACCCACACTAAGTCTAAAAATACCAAAGAGTACAATGATAGTGCCGTCAACAAGGCTTCGACTATACCTCAAAGCACGATAACACATACGAAGCAAAACATGCACAACCACAGAATGAGATGGGGCTCACCAAGTTAGATGGGAAGAATGAGCACCGCTATCACTGGTCAATATCCTCTGCAGTAGAACCACCTACATCCATTAAAGATGCATCGCCCCTGGCAAAAAGGGACGTTAGTAAATGTCGAATAGTACTAGTATGAACACCAAAACCCCAATTTAAGAATTCGAAATACAATATGAATATGATGATTCAGGGCGACAATAGAATATCATAGATAGCCATTTAAGCTAAAGCAAGCTTATCAAGAACTGGAAATAGCATTTATAGAATTTAAGATGAGATCCTCTGTAACCATTTTCACACAAAGTGGCCCCGCCGCCTCACCCCAATGTATGCAGGCGGAGGTGTAAGCACAATACAAAAACTCTACACAAGCGGCCATGCCTCCTCACCCCATTGTATGCGGGGGGAGGTATAACCATAGTACCAAAAACCTACACAAAGCGGCCATGCCGCCTCACCCCAATATATGCGGGTGGAAATGCATCAACGATACCAATACCTACACAAAACAGCCATGCCTCCTCACCCCAATATATATAGGTGGGTGGTGGTGCAACAATAATACCAAGAATCATACACAAAGCAGAATTGCCACCTCACCCTAATGTATGCGGGTGGAGGTGTAATCCTAATCACAATCTCTACACAATTTGGCAAAACAATTTTCACATAAATCACGACTTGGAATCATAACATATAGATACACAATCCATAGTTTGGAACACATTCTCAATTTATAATACAATATAATAAGAGCATTTGAAACACCAATTGAACATATATCTTTGTCACAAAACTTATTCGGAATATTCGAGTTTTAATAAATATCTTGAAGCTTACAAGGATATTGGGGGTTCCAATTCTTAAAGAATAGTTTAGCCAACATACCTCAATTGAGTTTCCTTAAACTCTAAGATGTTCCGGAATTCTTAGCAACGTTAATCTATTTTAGAAATATAACAAGTTGAACCAAAATTAGGAAGATGATCATGGTTCTAACTCATTTGAGCATTTTATCAAACACTAGGTGTGCATTAATGTTTTAAGGTTCTTTTATGGAGGATTCCATCACTCCACAACCCATTCTTTACCATTTTTAGCTCATAATCGTCCTACACCCTTTGATAACACATGCATGCAAAATAAACAACTCCAAAACCCAAGCGTTTTCTTGCTAATTACCGGGTTTTAGATATATTTTGAAATTAAGAGCTACGGTATAGAATCTTACCTCTAGGATGAAGACCTAGTGAGTTTTCCTTGTTAATCTTCAAAGATTTGAGCAAGAATTGAAGGACAATTAGTTGAATATCACTATCCCACACTAGGGCACTCTCTCACTGTAAAAATATCAGGTTTTAGCTCAAAAATGGTCCATTGTGTCTATTTAATCAGAATAGGGTCGGGTTATAAAAATCCAAAAATGAAGCTCTGGAACAGGATCTGCGGTCGCATATGCGATTGCAGAATTGATATGCGGTTCTCATATCGGCCGCACAATTGGTGCCGAAAACTGGGGGTCGCCTGCCTGGGTTTGTAGTGGTTATGCGGCCCGCATACCTGTTATGCGGTCGCATAATGCACTGCAGAACTGGTCTGTCGTCGCATAATGCACCACAGATCTTCCTCCAAGATGCCCCGCATCTGCTTCACTGTGCGGCCATTATGTGGTCCGCAGAGTTCTTCTGCGACCTCATAGTGGGTCGCAGAAATGCCCTCTTGTGCCAAATATTTTCCTTTACTACCTAGTGCATTGTTCAATCCAAAAAGTCCGAGCCGCGGCTCGGAAGCTCACCACGAAGAATTTCTACAATCCCCAAACACGTGATCCTAGTTCGGTACCACGAAAACATAAATTACCTTGCAAAATTTTACGGGGCCTTACATTCTCCCCAACTTAGGATCATTCATCCTCGAATGAGGGTCGAAGTTCACTATTATCATTAAATGTGGCCCAACTATTAATTCACATACACCAATAGTTTCAAAATTTGGCTAACTCCCTAAATTTCCAAAACTTTTGCCAGCGTCTCCCCAGTAACTGGGCCTATCCAACTGTTAGAGAATCCGAGAAACCAATCCAAACAACATATACATAACTGACTATACCATTTAACACAAGAACAACACCAACTGTGGCCTCATAAGAAACATATTACCAGGAAAGGAACACCCTTAACATCAACTGTACAAATGATACATAATTCATAGAAAGTAACTCTTAGAATTTTCATATACCACAACTTAATAAATACACGGCTATTCAAACAAATGAGGATATTTTTTCTTCATTTCTTCCTCGGTCTCCCAAGTAGCATCTTCAACCTGTTGGTTTCGCCATAGCACTTTCACGGATACAATTTCATTATTTCTCAACTTTCAGACTTGCCGATCAATAATAGAAACTGGAATCTCTTCATTAGTCAATTTCTCATTAACCTCAATAGTCTAAACCGGAACAATGAGTGTTGGGTCTCCAACCACTTTCTTCAACATAGACACGTGAAATACCATGTGCACTAATGACATCTCGGGTGGTAGCTCAAGCTTGTACGCCACCTTACCGATCCTCTGAACGATTCTTTATGGCCCGACATACCTCAGACTCAATTTCCCTTTCTTACCAAATCGCATTACACCTTTCATGAGAGAAACTTTCAAGAATACCCAATCATCTTCTTTGAACTCCAAATCCTTACGACGAACATCCAAATAGGACTTCAGACGACTCTGAGTAGTCTTCAACTGCTCCTTAATGATCTTAACCTTTTCCATAGCCTGATGCATGAGATCTGGCCTTATCAACTCTGCTTCCCCAATCTCGAACCACCCAATGGGAGATATACATCTACTTCCATATAAAGCCTCTAACGGTGCCATCTGAATACTTGCATGATAGTTGTATTTGTAAGCAAATTCTATGAGTTGAAGATAAACATCACAGCTACCCTTGAAGTCAAGAACATAAGCACGCAACATATCCTCGAGTGTCTAAATAGTCTGCTCTGTCTGCCTATCACTCTGCGGCTGAAAGGCTGTACTGCGATTTACCTGAGTACCCAAACCTTGCTAAAATTTCTTCTAAACTTTAGCAGTGAATTGTGCTCCCCGATCAGATATGATGGAAACTAGAGTACCATGCAACATAACTATTTCTTTAATATACAACTAAACATACTGTTTCGTTGTTTCGGTAGCCTTAACCGGCAAAAAGTATGCTGATTTCGTGAGTCGATCCACAATCACCCAAATTGAGTCAAACTTTCACGGAGTGCGCAGTAGTCCTACCACAAAGTCCATATTAATCATTTCCCACTTCCATATTGGAATTTCTATGTTTTGTGCCAACCCATCGGGCCGTTGGTGTTCGGCCTTTACCTGCGGACAATTCGGAAACCTTGCCATAAAGTCCGCCACATTCCTTGAGATCATGATACATATTTGTAGAGCCCGGGTGGACGGAATACCTAGAAGTGTGAGCCGCAGTCATGATTCTTTCCCGGAGACCATCCACATTTGGAACACACAGTTGCCCTTGGTACCTTAGTGTACCATCATCCCTGCCAAGAGAAAAGGCCATGGTCTTATGTTTATGAATCCCTTCTTTCAGTTGTGCCAACAATGGATTGTTGTATTGTTTCTCATTGACTTCCACAACAACTGATGATTCACCCCTATTTTGTAGAATCACCCTTCCTTCACTGGAGTCCTCAAGACGAACTCTCAAACTAGCCAATCGATGAACTTTCTTGGCCAATGGCCTTTTATATGCCTCCAAGTGTGCTAAACTACCCATAGCTTTTCGGCTAAGAGCATCCGCTACAACATTGTCCTTTCGCGGGTGATATAGGATATCAATGTCGTAGTCCTTGAGTAACTCAAGCCATCTTCTCTGCCTCAGATTCAATTCCTTCTACTTGAAAATATATTAAAGGCTCTTTTGGTCCGTTAATATATCCACATGGACCCCATATAAATAATTACGCCAAATTTTCAATGCAAATACCACTTCCCCAAGTTCTAAATCATGTGTTGGATAGTTCTTTTCGTGATTCTTGAGTTGCCTAGAAGCATAAGATATAACCTTTCCATGTTTCATTAATATACATCCAATCCCGATTCATGAAGCATCACAATATACCACAAATCCATCTATACCCTCTGGTAGGGTCAACACCGGTGTCGTAGTCCATCTCGATTTCAACTCCTAGAAGCTCCTTTCACAAGCATCTGACCATTGAAACTTAACTGCTTTCTGAGTCAATTTAGTCAACAGTGAGGCAAGGGTAGAAAACCCCTCCATAAACTTCCTGTAATAACCCACTAAGCCTAAGAAACTGCGAATCTCTGTTGGGGTTGTAGGCCTCGACCAATTCTTCATAGCTGTAAATTTTCTGAGGATCAACCTCTATTCCTTTTCTGGAGATGAAATTACCCAGGAATGTAACAGATTTGAGCCAAAATTCACATTTCGAAAATTTTGCATACAACCGGTGCTGAAACAGAGTCTGCAACACTACCTTGAGGTGATTGGCACGGTCCTCCCGACTCTGTGAATAAACACAAATATCGTCAATGAACACTATCACGAAGGAGTCGAGGAAAGGTTTGAAAACCCGATTCATAAGATCCATGAAAGTTGCGGGGGCATTTGTTAGAACGAAAGACATTACTAGAAATTCAAAGTGCCGATACCGGCTCATGAAAGTTTGTTTTGGAATATCCTGCTCCCTGATCTTCAATTGGTGATACCCGGATCGTAAATCAATTTTGGAGAAGTACTTAGCACCTTGCAATTGGTCATACAATCATTTATCCTTGGCAGTGGGTACTAATTCTTGACCGTGACCTTGTTAAGCTGGTGATAGTCAATACACATTCTCAGTGACTCATCTTTCTTCCTTACAAAAAAGATCGGTGCGCCCCAAGGTGACAAACTCGGCCGGATAAAACCCTTTTCTAACAAGTCCTTAAGCTGCTCCTTTAGTTCCTTCAATTCTGCCGGTGCAATTCTATAGGGTGGAATAGATATAGGATGCGTGTCTGGCATCACATCAATCCCGAAATCAATCTCCCTATCTGGTGGGATCCCAGGGAGTTCATCTGGAAAGACTCCCAAAAATTCTTTCACAACAGGCACGGACTCAAGTGTAGGTGACTCAGCGTCGGTGTCCGTTACCCGGACCAAATGGTAGAGACACCCCTTGTTAATCATCTTTGTGGCTTTAAGGTAAGAAATAAACCTACCCTTCGGCACTGCATCATCACCCTTCCATTCAATAACCGGCTCATTTGGATATTCGAACCTAACAGTCCTAGTTCGGCAATCAAGCTTGGCAAAACAAGAATAAAGCCAATCCATCCCCATTATTACATCAAAATTGACCATCCCAATTCGATGAGATCGACCATGGTGTCCTGACCACACAACGTGACAACACAATCCCTATAAACCCACGCAGCCAAAATAGACTCACCGATTGGAGTAGATACAGAGAACAGCTCATGAAGCTGTTCCGGTTCTATCCCAAATTCCATAACAACATAAGGAGCGATATATGACAAAGTGGAACCGGGATCAATAAAAGCATATACACCATGGGATTGAATAGTCAATATACATGTGACAACATCTGGAGAAGCCTATGAATCTCAATGCCTCCGCATAACATAACATCTGTTGGGTCCTCTCGAATTTTGTGCACCACCCCTAGCTAAACCACTCCCTACGGTTGCTGGAGTGCCTCGAGTAGGAGGTGTTGTGGATGTAGTAGCTGCAGAATTAGCTGGCTGTACTGCACCTCTTCCCATGTTTCGGCGGGACGAGCGGCAATCCCTTTGAATATGACCCCTCACACTGCACCCATAACATATAGGTAGGTCCATGAAGCAAGCCACAAAGTGCATCTTCCCATACTTAGGTCATGGGAGCCTCTGTAGCTGAAACCTTTCATCGGGCCGACCCTGCTGGTGGGATCCCTTATTACCCTGACTGGGTCCAGATGACTGTGCACCCATCGAAGACTGAGCGAATGATTATCCTGATAACCCTCCCCTGAATGCCGACCTACCACCACTAAAGTTGCCCGCGGACCGAGCCTTGCTGTTACTCTGATGCTCCATTCTATTCTTCCATTTACAGGTCTCTGTGCCTTGAGCAAATGCCACAATCTTACCAGAGTTCATATCGGAATTTAAGGCAGATGTAGCGGCCTCACTATTAACCAAGGGGCAAAGGCCCTGTACAGACCGACGTAATCTAGCCTCCATAGTGGGCAACATGTGAATAACATACATGGAAAGGCGCGCAAACTCCATATAGTACTCCCAAACATTCATACTACCCTTTTTCGGGCTTTCAAACTCAGCAACACAAGCTGCCTTAGTTTCGGCAGGCAAGAAATGATCCATAAAGGCATCTGTGAACTCACCCACCTTGCCGGAGGGCTCCCCTCCGCACGGGATTCCTCCCACAACCCAAACCAAGAATAGGCCACCCCTTTCAGGTGGTAGGATGCCAACTCCACTCCATCCTTCTCTGTAGCATGCATAACCCGGAGAGTCTTGTTCATCTCATCAATGAAGTCCTGGGGGTCCTCCTTGAGATTAGTAACCGTAAACACTGGAGGATCTAACTAAAGAAACATGTTCACCCTGGAACTAGCAGATTCCCCTGGCTGACTTGAAGAACAAGGCCCAACACTCAATCTCTGAGCCTGAGAAGCCACTATCTGTGCCAGCATCAGTATGACTCCCCTAAGACAAACATCCAAAACACCATAATCGGAAGCTGGAGCTGGAGGTAGAACTGGAATATCAGTTGGAGGGATCGTTGGACCTTCAGCAGGTGTAGGGATAGGTGCGGTCTGATCAACTGTTGTAGAATCAGGCAGCGTAATAACTGGGGGAATATCCTCACCCCTCGAGTGCTCACCCGCATCATCAAATATAGGATAAACTGCCACTCCTAGGGCGACATTAGATCTTTGACCAGTTCTTGCCTTCTTCTTAGGTTCCATGTATTCACAATTAGAGCAACGCGCGAGTTAAAGGAGGAACAATCTTGTAATCAGCTTTATCAGATGATTGAGAACATGAAAGAAGGGTATTATTCCTAAATTCCCAAGTAGCATCCTAATTATATATGTGGTCAACAATATACTGATAAGAAGGACTCTACTAGACATGGCTCCGAGACATCCTAGGATACTTTAAAACCTTAGGCTTTGATACCAAGTTTGTCACGCCCAAACATCGGGGAGCGCGAGCGCCGCTCAACCGAGTGAACCTGGCAGAGCAAGTCTGTTAGATTTGCTTCTACCCAAACTCATCCAAGAATAAGGATAATACATATTTTCGTTAATTAGACAACACGGTGATCATGTTTCAAAGTGGAACGAGTGATTTAATCATAACACAATTTGTTTAACATTCCCAACACCCATATACAACCCACACTAAGTCTACAGGGCCTCTAAAACTACCAAAGAGTGCAATGATAGTGCCTGCAACAAGGCTCCGGCTATACCTCAAAACACGATAACACATACGAAGCAAAAGATACACAATCCCGGAATGAGTTGGGGCTCACCAAGTCAGCTGGGAAGAATGAGCATCGCTATCACTAGTCAATATCCTCCGATGTGGAACCACCTGCATCCATTAAAGATGCAGCGCCCCCGGCAAAATGGACGTTAGTACATATCGAATAGTACTAGTATGAAAACCAAACACAATTTAAGAATTAGGAATACAATATGAATATAATGATTCAGGGCGACAATAGACTAGCATAGATAGCCACTTAAGCCAAAGCAACCTTATCAAGAGCTAGCAATAAGATTTATAGAATTTAAGATGAGATCCTCTGGAACCATTTTCACATAAAGTGGCCCTGCCGCCTCACCCCAATGTATGCAGGTGGAGCTGTAAGCACAATATCAAAACTCTTCTCAAGTGGCCCTGCCACCTCACCCCAATGTATGCGGGTGGAGGTATAACCATAGTACCAAAAACCTACACAAAGTGGCCATGCCGCCTCACCCCAATATATGCGGGTGGAAACACATCAACGATACCAGTACCTACACAAAGCGGCCATGCAGCATCACCCCAATATATATTAGTGGGTGGTGGTGCAACAACAATACAAAGAATCATACACAAAGCGGCATTGCCGCCTTACCCCAATGTATGTGGGTGGAGGTGTAATTCCAATCACAATCTCTACACAATTTGGCATAACAATTTCCACTTGAATCACGGCTTGGAATCATAAAATGTAGGTACACAATCCATAGTTTGGAAGACATCCTCAATTTATAATACAATATGATAAGATCATTTGAAACATGAATTGAACATATATCTTTGTCACAAAACTTATTCGGAATACTCGATTTATAATAAATATCTTGGAGCTTACAAGGATATTGGTGGTTCCAATTCTTAAAGAAGAGTTTAGCCAACATACCTCAATTGAGCTTCCTTAAACTCTAAAATGTTCCGGAATTCTTAGCAACTTCAATCTATTTTATAAATATAACAAGTTTAAAAACATTTCGGAAGATGAGCATGGTTCTAGCTCATTTGAGCATTTTATCAAACACTATTTGTGAATTAAGGTTTCAAGGTCCTTTTATGGAGAATTCCATCATGCCACAACCCATTCTTTACCATTTGTATCTCACAATCTTCCTACACCCTTTAATAACACATGCATGCAAAATAAACAACTCCCATTCCCAAGAATTGTCTTGCTAATTACCGATTTTTAGATAAATTTCGAAATTAAGGGCTAGGGTGTAGAATCTTACCTCTAGCATGAAGACCTAGTAAGTTTTCCTTGTTAAGCTTCAAAGATTTGAGCAAGAATTTAAGGACAATTTGTTTAAGATCACTCTCCCACACTAGGGCACTCTCTCACTCTCACAATATTAGGTTTTAGCTAAAAATGGTCCATTGTGCCTATTTAATCGAAGTAGGGTCGGGTTATTAAAACCCAAAAATGAAGCTCCGGAACAAGATCTGTGGTCGTATATGCGATCGCAGAATTGATATGCGGTCCGTATATCGGCCGCACAATTGGTGTCAAAAACTAGGGGGTCGCCTGCCTGGGTCTACGGTGGTTATGTGGCCCGCAGACCTGTTCTGCGATCGCATAATGCATCGAGAACTGGTCTGCGGTCGCATAATGCACCACAGATCTTCCTCCAAGCTACCCCACATCTGCTTCACTATGTGACCATTATGCAGTCAGCAGAGTGATTCTGCCACCGCATAGTGGGTCGCAGAAATATCCTCTTCTGCCGAAACTTTACCTTTACTCCCTAGTGCATTGTTCAACCCAAAACGTCCGAGCACGTGATCCTAGTTCGGCATCACAAAAACATAAACTACCTTGCAAAATCTTTCGGGGCCTTACACCTAAATCTCTCAAGTCTCCTCTACCCATCATCAGCCATACCGAGGACTACTAGGTAGGAGCAGCTGCAATAGGCTGGGCTGGTAGTGCCCCCGCTATCTGAAGTACCTGCACTACCTGCTCTGAAGTACGGGAAATAGGGGTATGAGTACCTCCCCCGGCCTGAGAAGTTTTTGGTGCGGCCTGAGCTGAAACCACCCGAGCAAGGCCTGTGCAAATAGTCAATATATGTGCTAGAGCCTCCTGGAGGCCTGGAATCACAATAGGCATAGCTAGTGCCTGAGCTGGTCCCGCCAGCTCAACTATATCATGATTCTGCTCCTGAACTGGAGCAACTAGTGGTGCTACAGGTGCTGCTCCAACTGTTGTACGAGCTACACCTCGACCTCTACCTCGGCTCCGGCTTCTACCACGGCCCCGGCCTCTCGCGGCCATAACTAGTGGCACTGGTGGCTGACCAACCGATCCGGTAGTAGGTGTCCTCACCATCTATTTGAGAATAGAATAACAAAAATTTAATTTCCGGAATCAAAATATTCGCACGACAGAATACAAGAAAGTGAAATTTTCCTAAGGGTTCGGCAGCCTCTCCAAGATAAGTACAGACGTCTCCGTACTGATCCGCAAGACTCAACTAAACCCGCTCATGAATCGTGAGACCTTTGTAACCTATGCTCTAATACCAACTTGTCACGACCCAAAATCACACCTGTCGTGATGGCGCCTATCTTAATACTAGGCAAGAGGGCAACCTCAATAAATCACAATTTCCCTTATGTTTGAAAATATAATATTTAAATACAATACAAAAATCTCGCAAATACCAATACAACCACTCCCAAACCCCAGTGTCACTAAGTACATGAGCATCTAAATGATAACAATGTCTGACTGATAAAACAATGTCTGAAAATATAGAACAGTACATAAACTAAAAGGAAAGAGAGTCAAGGTCTGCGGACGTCAAGCAGCTACCTCGATAGTCTCCAACGGATAAAGCTTCGAAAAACTAGCATTCGGCGCGTCTGAAAGTGCCCAGATCTGCACACGAGGTGTAGGGTGTAGTATGAGTACAACCAACTCAACAAGTAACAATACTAAATAAAGAGATAAAGATAGTGACGCGCTTCACATCTAAGTCCAAATACAGTAATTTCCAACATAAGTAGGTAGGCATGCTTTCTAGTTCATCATCTAAAACTCAAACAGTAATTTCATGTCAAGTTCAACTGAAACAGAAAATAATGTCTTTTAGAAATTTTTCAAAAAAGTGATATATGACAGATGAAGTACAACAATAATGAAATCAATGCATCCT
The DNA here is from genome assembly GCA_000715115.1 of Nicotiana otophora. NCBI lineage: Eukaryota > Viridiplantae > Streptophyta > Magnoliopsida > Solanales > Solanaceae > Nicotiana > Nicotiana otophora. The sequence continues at coordinate 67,826 of AWOL01S0063812.1, forward strand.
CTCAGAGCAACAGTCATTCAGTTCTCACAATCACTCAAACCTCACAGTCAGTCATTCCTCTCAATCACGCAACGCTCAGAACTCAGCACTCGGCACTCGCACTAGATAGGTACCTGCGCTTACTGGGGGTGTGTATAGACTCTGGAGGGGCTCCTTCACCCCAAGTGCTATAACAAGCCAATCATGGCATAAATAAACGAAACATGTTGCAGCGTGCAGCGATCCTATAATTATCCTCACAATCAGGCCCTCGGCCTCACTCAGTCATCAGCCTCTCCAGTCTCTCGGGCTCTTAGAAATCATGATAAGCAGCCAAAATAGTAATTATATGATGCATCAATAATGAGCAATAGAGATTGAAATGTAATATGAAAGTAAAATCGTGACTGAGTATGAAACAATAATTTTGCAGATAATTCAACATGTACACGACCTCTGTGGGTCCCAACAGTGTCAACACATGGTTTCAACACGATTTGTATATCCATTTCTCTAATATGTGGAAAATGTACGGATTTCAACAGATTATTCAACTACACAGTTCCATGGAATTAACCTAGTCACAATTCCTACGGTGCACGCCCACACGCCCGTCACCTAGCATGTGCGTCACCTTAAAACCGATCACATAACACAGAATCCGGAGTTTCATACCCTCAAAACCAAATTTAGAACTGTTACTTACATCAAACTGTGAAATTCTTTGTTTTGCAATGTCGTTGCCCCACGAATCGGACTCCAAACTCCTTGAATCTAGCCACAAATAATTTGATTCAGTCAATACAAATTATAAGAATTAATTCCATATGAAAATACTAATTTTCCAACAAAAATCCAAAATATCACCCAAAGATCGCTCGTGGGGACCACGTCTCAGAACCCGACAAAAATTATAAAAAATGAACGCCCATTCAACCACGAGTCCAACGATAAAAATTTTACCATATTCAGACTTCAACTCGACCCTCAAATCTTCAAATTAAATCACGAGGGTTTTCTAAAGTTTTCAAATTAATTCACCAATTAAATGTTAAAAACAACCATGGATTCGGGTAATTTGACCAATATTGAGTTAAGAACACTTACCCCGTTATTTTCCTTGAAATTTTCCCGAAAAGTGCCTCTTCCCGAGCTCAAATTTGTCAAAAATGAAAAATGGAACGAAGTCCCATTTTCAGAACTTAAACTTTCTGTCCAGGCATTCCTTCTTCGCGAACACGACCCTTGCCTCTCGTTCCCGAAGTACAAAATGTGCTGCCCAACTTTTCTTCTTCACGAACACGAGCCTTGCCTCGCAAACATGATACTTCACCGGGCTGCTCAATCACGAACGCGTCCTCTCCATCGCGAATGGAAAGACCAATTTCCCCTAGGCCGAATTTCCCATTCGTGAAAGCGAGGCCTCAATCGTGAACGCGTAGCTTTGACCCTCGAACCTTCAAAAATGCGTGCCCTCGGTCACAAATGCGAAGCACAAAATGGGTCAGTACAAATTTCCCCTTCGTGAACGCATGAGCCCCTTCGTGTTCGCGAAGAACAACATCAGTACCGGCAAACCAGCAACAGCAACCCATCCAAACTTAGTCCGAAACCACCTCGAAACACACCCGAGGCCCTCGGGACCTCAACCAAATATACCAACAAGTCACAAAACATCTTATGAACTTAGTAGGAGCCTCAAATCACATCAAATAATGCAAAAAACATGAATCACACCCCAATTCAAGTCTAATGAAACTTGGAAATTTCAACTTCTACATTCGACGCCGAAACCTATCAAATCAAGTCTGATTGACCTCTCATTTTGCACACAAGTCCTAAATGACATAACAGAGGTGTTCCAATTCCCAGAATCAGATGCTGACCCCGATATAAAAAATTTAAACCAAAATATGGTTAAACCAAACCCAAAATTGTTATTACCTGGAACCTCAAAATTCTAGATCCATCTTTGATTGTACTTGTAGTTGATTGTTATTGTTTGTATGTACTATGGATTGAGTGACAAAATCATTTTTCATTTACTACTTAATATATTGGTGAGAACCGTTTTAACCAATTTCTTAACCTATGGCCTCATCAATCTTTCATGATGCATGGGCTGTTTTCCGATCTTACCCCTTGACTCCTTGGTTGTGCCCCATAGAACCCTAATAAGCCTCTTGGCACCGAGTGTCATGGATGATGTTCCCGTGGACTTGGTTGCACCTAGAAACAAGTGTGCATGTGCCTATGTTTCCCTACCGGTAGTCCGTGCCCGCGCCCAGCAATAGGCGATGCTCAAAAGCGCTTGTTAGCAGGCAACGTCCACCCGCATCTTGTGCCTACAAGAAGATGCACGAAGCCAGTGCGTGCTCATGTCCTGTGCACTGATGCTATTGACAAGGATGTCGCCCCTACAAGTGTCGGTCGCTGGACCAGCTTTTCCTTTGTATAAGCCTAGGTCTCTTTCCATGTAAATATCGGGTAGTTTTACTTCTTCTATTTGCATTATAATTTCTAGCTTATTTATGTCTATTCCTATAACTTAAGTTTTTATTTTTATGACATATATAATGAGGGTATAGTCATTGAAGTTTTTTGCAAGCAATCAAATCTCTGCATTAGTGTCTCCTCCCCTCTTGGCACCGCGTTGGCTTTCTTTCAATCAAGCAAGTTTTCATTTAGTTCTCTCTTCAAATTGTAATCCTGACATTGGCTCTCTCGCACGGCACTGACAGTCTAGTCTAGCGTGAGGAGGGGTCCTTCTGTTGGCAAAAAGTAATCACACGGAAGTAGGTTGCTTTGCTTTACGTCGCCCTTCCCAGATATCCCAAGAAGGCACCGCACAACAATACCCAAGTCAAACATGTGATATGGATATTTTAAAAAATAATTTTATGTGTACAACTTTTTAAATAAAATATACTAAAATTTAGAAGCAAAAGTGCATGCACACAAAAAAGTGTGATATGTCAAGAACGTCTAATTTCTTCACAATACATCAGATATTTAAAGACGTGCTTTTCTAGTCTAGGATACGAGGAAGCTTCAGTATTTCCCTTTGAAAGTTTACTTATGACAAAGACTGGACCGAATGAATCGCATACACCGATTGCCATTAAATTCCACTTTTAAAGAACTAATAAGAATACCACAAAAGATGAAGCAATTATCCATGCATCGTTGCTGAGTAGGAAAATTATTTTATTCGAGATCCTACTGTTTGCAAAAAAGTTCAAGGTATAGGCAAATTTGGGGAAGATGCAGAATTAAATAATTGTGGTTTATCGGGGCAAATGTTGTGAGCTTTATGGATAAGTGAGAGAATCTGTATGCAAATACATGTAATGCATTAATTTTCCATAAACACCGATTGTGGATAAAATTTTACCCTCTTAATTGTCACGACCCAAAATCCGCACATCGTGATGGTGCATATCTCAATATTAGGCAAGACGACAACCTCGATAAAACAAAAAATCTTTTAAGATTAAAAATATAATATTTGAGTTCAATAGAAAACCTCACATTTAAAAATTCAAAACACTCCCAAAACCCGGTGTCACTGAGTAAAGGAGCATCTAAATGATAACAAAGTCTGACTGATAAAAACACTGTCTAATCCATATAGAACAGTTCAATAATTGAAAGGAAGAGAGTTAAGGTCAGCGGCCGCGAAGCAGCTACCTTGATAGTCTCCAACTGATAACACTCTGAGATCTAACAGTCTCCGTTTCCGGAAGCACCTGGATCTGCACATAAGGTGCAGAGTGTAGTATGAGTACAACTAACTCAATAAGTAACAAGACTCACCTTTGGTTTGAAAGTAGTGACGAGCTCGACAGTTTTAGTCTAGTATAGAAATAATAGTACAGAAATGTAAGCATGCTTTCAAGTTCAACAGTTAAACTCAGTACAATTAAAATAGATCAGTACTGCATGCTATAAGGAATATGACATCACAGTGGAAAACCTGTTGTACCCACGATTAGTAATTACTCGGTCACTCAGTACTGTATATGGCTAATCTAGTCCAGGGAAATTCCATCCCGTATATATATATACATCGACTGACAATCAGTCACTCAGTACCGTATAAAGCCAATCCAGCCCTGGGGTATTTTATCCCCAAATATAAATGATTCGGACAAGATCCACATCCAGGGAATTCATCAGAATTATAAATAAATATGGAAAGTCCAAGTCCTGGGAAATCCATCGCGAATATATAATCATTTACACTCACTGTAGGGCGTGCACACTCCGGAGGGGCTCCTTCAACAGGTAGGCTATCTCCGATCCATATAACAATAAAGTCTATAAGTCCTGCTGCAGGCGGGCAGCCCCGATCCATAGAATAATTATATATATAAAGCCAATATGGCCTGTTGTGGGCGGGCAGCCCCGATCCCATCAATATCCTCATAATGGATGAACATGACTGAGCATGAAATGCATATTTTTAAACAATTAAATTCAACAACAACACGACCTTATGGGTCCCAAAATATTGGCACATAGCCTAAACATGATCTTTAATACGAGTCTCAGCTCAATTTCTATAACACGTGGAGAATATTCGGATAATAACATGATTCTTTAGTTTTACAACTCCATAAAATTTATTTAAGTCAAAATTTCTATGGTGCTCGCACACACGATCGTCACCTAGCATGTGCGTCACCTCCAACAACACATGGGCTCAAACCTCACATATATCGCACTCATAGCACGTAGCTATCACAAATAATTAACGCAACTAGTGCCGTCGCTGAGTTTAAATAAAATAGTCACCTCAAACAGGTTACAACCCCGAAACAATATGCTTTTGAGAACTTTCAGTCTCCAAATTCATAGAACACATGAATCATCGTAACTCATCCCAACTCCAGCACTCAAATGACTAAAACATCTTTCATGCACGATCATCCCATGAGGAATACTTTCATAATTCTTCTTAAGCACCTCCATAAATACCACAACTGTAACACTTACTCTGAAAATACCTTATGTGAATTTAAAATTTAGTTATCATATACATGTGTACTTATTAGATTGTTCATGCACGATATGCTTAGAGTGGAGGCATGTGACCATGCCAGGCAAATTATGTTATTGGCACGTGAGATGTCCGTGTGGATCAATATACTAATATTATTGGCACGTGAGTTGTCCGTGTGAGTCCAGATATTTATACTATAGCACATGAGTTATCCGTGCGGTTGATATTAGTGGGAGCTCTTGAAGAGTTGGTTACCGTTATTAGGTTCATTTGTCTTGATTCTACTATATATGATGAGATTATAGTATTGCAGTTGTGGTGGTGCTTGTTTAACTTGCAATACAGTTCTCTTCTTTGAGACATTTTCCAATTTTGGGTACACGGATTGCGTAGTTGTGGCTTCAGTTTTATTGTCATGGTATGTCTGTGGGATAGTTGTGTTTAATAATATATGATCATTGATGGGTACTATCAAGTTTGATTATGGTATATTTGTGAGGATGACATTGAAAGTCGGCTTAGATAGTGATTATGGTTCTGGTTGGGGCAAGAGAGCTCCATGACTTGTTGATCTGATAAGGGGTTATGAGATTCCATGTGTTTCTTTTACTATCGGCAGTGTATGAATGTTTTGGAATGAGGTTATGTAAAATGTGGGCTTTAATATAGTACTTGGTTGGTTCGGAGTAGTTACCGAGATCGAAAATGGTGCTGCAAGTATGCGAGTTATATGATATATCATGTGATTACATCTTGAGTTATGGCTATGGCTTGATACAGTTTGTTCGGACTTATACAGTGTATATATGTGAGATTCGGGTCTTGAAAAGAAATTTTGAATGTTGGAAATTGAATTCCAAGGTTTATGGGCCAACGTTAAATTAATGATCTTCATTTATGTTGTGTGGTCAGACCAATATGGAATAGGGTGACGAGGGATCACCCCAGGGTATGTGTGTGGTAAGGTGGAACAGTGGTTTAAGGGCTTAGGAATAACTCTTGGCATATTTGAGGATGAACGTATGTTTAAGTGGGGGAGAATGTAACGACCCAACATGTCATTTTGAGTATTTACACTCCTTTCAACTACTGGAAGTCTTGAATAGCTTCATATGATGTATTATGACGTCCGTGAATTGTCGGTTTTGATTTTTAGGTGTTTCGGGATTAGTTCGGAAGAATGAATTTCATCTTGGAAACTTAAATGAGAAGGGTTGATTGGAGTTTGACTTTTGAGCAAACGACTCCGAAATAGAGTTTCGATGATTCCAATAGCTCTGTATGGTGATTTTGGACTTGGGAGCGTGTCCGAAAAATTATTTGGAAGTACATAATTAAATTAGTCTTGAATTAACAGAAATGGAAATTTTAAGTTTGGATGTTTGACTGGGGAGTTGACCTTTTGATATCGGGGTTGGAGTCCGATTCTAAAAATTGGAATATGACTGTTATGTCATTTATGCCTTGTGTGCAAAATTTGAGGTCAATCGGACTTGATTTCCTAGGTTTCGGCGTCGAATATAGAAGTTGAAAATTCTTAGTTTCTGTCACGACCCAAAATCCAAATAGTCGTGATGGCACCTAACCCAACCCGCTAGGTAAGCCAGTTATCAACTATCTAATTCTAATAAAATTAAACAAGACAATTAAGTAAAAGAAAATATCTACATCTTATACATTCCCCAAGGACTGATAGTACAAATCATGAGCTTCTATGATTAGAATATGCAAAGTTGGTATGAAATAAATACAACATCCGTTCGAAATATACATAAATTTATCTTTATAAATCTAAGGATATCATGAACAAGAGGCAGCTACAAACGGAATGCGTATACATCTTCAAATCCAGCTCATGTCGGTTTGAGCAACGTCACCAGCCAACATTTGCATGCAAGCTGCAGAAGTGTAGTATGAACACCACCAACCCCATGTACTCAATAAGTAACAAACCTAACCTTAGGTTGAAAGTAGAGACGAGCTGGAACAAAGGTCGGGTCCAACACCAACAGCCAACATCATTTCATAACAACGTAAAGCAAGTAATAAAAGAAGTAACTCAGAGATAAAATGTTCAGCTTAATCATAATTTCTGAAAATAGTTCTGCCTTTCAAGTATATCAGTGAAAACCCAAATTGTTTACCAAAGATGCGAAAAATACGAGTAAGTTTAAAAACAGTAATTTTCCCAAAAATCCTTTCAACAATAAATAAGATGTTTCATTTTCTTTCCTGATATCCAGTGAAAAATGCATCACTATGCTCATATGCCAATATGTGTGAGAAGTAATGAGTGACGTGATACCGTACAATATGAGGAAGATACATCTCTATGCCTATATGTAATGTGTGCATGTCAATGCATGTATCTCAGAGATGAACTCATGTACTCATACTCTCAGAGTACTCAATCTCACTGTCTCACACTTTCAACTCATCATGCTCAATCACTCAGTATTGTATATGGCCAATCCGGCCCAGGAAAGATCCATCCTAGAATATATACATCAACTGACCATCAGTCACTCAGTACTGAGTAGGGCCAATCCAATCTGTGGGAAAGGTCCATCCCCATGTATAAATGCTTCGGACAAGATCCATGTCCAGGGAAGATCCATCCCTTAATATAATTCAATCGCACTCACTGGGGGTGTGTGCAAACTCCGGAGGGGCTGCTTCAGCCCAAGCGCTAAAATCCGCACGAACAACTCACGTGCTGCACGGACTACTCACGTGCTATAGAATCAATATATCAAAATCAGGCCCTCGGCCTCACTCAGTCATCAACCTCTACATTATCTCGGGCTCATAATGACACGAACTAGCCCACAATAATGATATGATGTATCAATCAATAACAAAAGAGACTGAGATATGATAGGCAATGAATGAATATGACTGAGTATGACATTGCAATGTAAGCAAATAACTCAACAGTAGTAATGACCTTAGTGGGTCCCAAAAGACTAAGCATGTAGCCTAGACATGGTTTCTAAACGAATCCCGGCTCGATAACTTTAGTACGTAGAGATTTCATGATTACAGATAAGTTAACGTAACTACGCAGTACCACAGAAATAACGGAGTTACAGTTCACACGGTGCACGCCCACACGCCCGTCACCTAGCATGTGCGTCACCTCAATACCAAACACATAACACGTATAATCAGGGTTCATACCCTCAACTCAAAGATTAGAAGAGTTACTTTCATCGAACAAGCCGAATCCAATGCCGAGCAAGCTAAACAATGCTCCAGAAATTCAATTTTGCGCGTATCAACTTCTAAACGCTTCTTATCTCCTCAATTCAATCCAAATGATCTGTATCCCATGTTGTGTGGAACATTTCCTCTCAAAGGCACCCAATCCGAGCTCCAAAATCCGAAAATGAAGAAAGAAAACAAAACCCATGATCTTATCTTTTGTCCAGACATTTCTCTTCTGCGGACACAAGAGCCGCTTCTGCGGCATCGCTTCTATGATACGAACTCCACTTGTGCGGACTCCACTAGCCAGCCGACTCCTCGCACTTGTGGATCTCCATCTTCTTCTACGCAACCGCAGGTGCAAAGCCAAATGCACTTCTACGCTCTTTCTCATTTCTGCACCCATGGCCCTCGCTTCTGCGGGGCGGCATATGCACTGCAATTTCCGCTTCTGTAATCCTCCCCAACCAAGCCTACTTGAGCTTCTACGATCAACTATCCGCATCTGTGTACTCGCATCTGTGCCCATTCTTCCGCAGATGCGGAAACACCAAAACAAGCATACCTCAAACAATCCAACATGAAACAAAAATGATCTAAACCTCGTCCGAAACTCACCCTATCCACCCGGGACCCCTTCCGAATATACCAACAAGTTACATAACATAACACGGACCTACTCGAGGCCTCAAATCACATCAAACAATGCTAAAACCATGAATCATTCCCCAATTCAAGCTTAATGAAACTAAGAATTCTTCAACTTCTACATTTGATTCCAAAATCTATCAAATCAAGTCCGGTTGACATCAAACTTTGCACACAAGTCATAAATGACATAACGAAGCTATTCCAATTTCCAGAATCGAATTTCGACCCCGATATCAAAAAGTCAACTCCCCGGTCAAACATTAAAACTTGAATTACCACTTTAGCCATTTCAAGCCTAATTTAGATACGGGCTTCCAAATAATTTTCTCGACACACTCCTAAGTCCAAAATCACCATACGGAGCTATTGGAATCATCAAAATTTATTCCGGGGTTGTTTACTCATAAGTCAATATCCAACCAACTATTTTAACTTAAGCTTTAAATCTTGGAACTAAGTGTTCCAATTCATTCTGCAACCTCCCCGGCAAGTCACATAATTATAATTGAACACAGTATAAGCAGTAAATGGGTGACCGGGGACTGTAATACTCAAAACGACCGGGCAAGAGTTGTTTCCAAGCCATGAGTTCACTATTCCATCTTACCACGCACGTACTCGAGGGTGATTGCACGCCACCCTATTCCATATAGACCTGACAATACAACATAATTGAAGATCATTATTTTTACTTTAGTCCAAAAACTTGGATCCCAATTTCTAAGATCCAAAATGTTTTTCAAAACCTCAATCTCACATCTACACCTTGTATAAGTTTGAACACGTTGTATCAAGACAAAGCCATAACCGCAGATATAAGCACATAACATACTACACAACTCGCGTGCTCGCAGCACCATTCCCGATCACAGTAATTACTCCAAACAAACCAAGTACAAGTATTAAACCCCATATCAAGCCAAACCTCATTCCAAAACCTTCATACACTGCTGATAATAAAAGAAACACACGGAATCTCATAACCCCTTATCATATCAACAAGTCATGGGGCTCTCTCTCCCCGACCAAAACCATAATCACTTTCTAAGCCGACTTTCAATGTCATCCTCACAAATATACCGTAATCAAACCTGATAGTACCCATTCTAGGTCTAATGACCATGTATTATTAACCACAACTATCTCACATACATGCCACACCAATATAACTCAAGCCACAACTGCGCAATCCATATACCCAAAAATGAAAAATGTCTTAGAGAAGAGAACTGTATTGCAAGTTCACTAGAACCACCACAACTGCAATGCTATAAGCTCATCATATATAGTAGAACCAAGACACGTGAATCTAACAACGGTAACCAGCTCTTCTAGAGCTCACATTAACATCAACCGCGCGGCATGGTCACGGGCCTCTAGTCCCAGCATATCATACAGGAGCAATTAAACAAGTACACGTGTATATGATAATGAAATAAGATTCTCATGCTCCTGGACTAGTATAAATAACACGCCATAGTGTAGGCATGTGCAAAGTCTGCTATCATAACTCAAATCGACAAGTTAACGTAGAAATAGTAACTACCAAATTTTCTCAGGGATTAGCCTCTTCATAACATCAAATATAGCCCAAATAGTTCTCCACAAAGGTATGAAAACAAGAAACGTTATAACTTTATTCTTAACAGTAAATTCTAAGCATATCATAGCCTAAGCATTCTTTCGAGTATGATTACTTGCCCTAATACCCGCACACAGGCTCAAACCTAACCTATATGTACACTCATAGCGCGTAGCTATCACAAATAATTAATGCAACTAGTGCCTCCACCGAGTTTAAGTAAAATACTCACCTCAAACAGGTCGCAACCCTAAAACAATATGCTTCAGAGAACTCCTCGTCTTCAAATTCATCGAACACATAAATCACCGTAACTGATCCCAACTCCAGCACTAGAATGGCTAACACATCTTCCATTCACGATCATCCCATAAAGATTACTTCTATAATTTTCCCGTGTCACATACCAAAATATGAATATCAGTAGTCGATCAACCAGATGAGTACCTCAATACTGACGAACATCTAGAAGTTAGAACACAATGTTCCTTCTGAAATACGCACATTTCTTAGGAATTACCGAGCAATTATCACTTTCATCTAAATATCTGAAATTGACCATTCTGTCCAAAATTTGTGATCTTCCATTCAGGACTGAACTGCCACCTTGCAAATGTAAATCCTAATTCCACACAACACACCACATCTATTATTCAATCATGTGACAAGCACAAGAATCCTATTATCAACTCTGAGTCACCGGTAAATTATATACCTGGTTAGTTAGAAACCTTCCTTTTGATCTCATCTAGGAGGAAATCATAATACACAACACGTTCCCAACACCGATAGAAAATATCCGGTTTAAACTATGCTAGAACCCATCAAGAACACTTTGAAATCCATTTGCACATAATCAAGCTATTAGAACTAAATTCCTTTAACTTGACCAAACCACACATGCCACCAAAACCTAAGAATATTGCTACCAAAACATCTGTAGAGCCTCACCACATCATAATTACCCAAAGCTCACTACAAGCCATCCTAACATAAAATGACACCGCCCCAAGACCCATAAGCCACTGTATTCTTCTTAAGCTCCCCCGTAAGTACCACAACCGAAACGCCCACTCTGAGAATACCTTATGTGAATTTAAAATTGTTCTTTTACCTTTCTTATACTAGAATGTAGAATCTATATTCATACAGAATTATCGCAAATCCAGGCACCATCACATGCAAATCTCAGTTTTTACCCATACACCCGTCCGAAGAAATTCTCAATTATTATACATAAATCTCGAACCTATTAGAACTTTCTCAAGAGTCACCCACTTTGCTCAAACCCAAATTGTACTGCTCGAACAGGCCAAAAGAAATATGTCCCATTAGCACAACAACACTCAAAGAAGTAACCCTGCGCTAATACCACCGATCGAATTCATACTCCATGCGTACTACATCCTTATCAAACATAAACTCACTCATCCCCATAATTTTTTATATACTCATAAAGTGAAATATAACCCGTATCCAGGGAATTTCCTTACTCGGGTCATCCTCGATCTCAGCCTCTGCAAGTCATAACTAACCCAGGTATGCCTCAAACCAAAACTAATATTTAACACATAACCATAAAATTAAATCATCAATTACAGGCTCCCCCACTTGGCTCAAAGTCATAGAACAAAACATTCCATAACTCACAATTACCATACTTTATTACTGCCATAATACCGATGTCAGTTCAACAAAAATTCTTCTCAAGCTCATGCAACACCAATAATAAAATACCTCAATCATCCGCTAAGCTCGCATTTATTCTCTTGACGGTCAAGTCAACTTTCTCAACCAGGTTCAAATTTAAATCTCAAAACATACACTTCGCTGGTAAAAAGAAACTCTCCACTAAACATTATAAGGAACATACCTACGTAGATTACTCTGCAGGAGATAACCCACATGTTTAGCCTCAAATTGGCATCTTGCTATACCCTTTCGCAGCCATAATTAATATGCAATAACTTAATCTTTCTGAGTTTGAACTCATCCACACAACATGAAAATCTAATTCGCTCCACAATTAAACTGCATGACACATCCTTCAACACACTCACAATTCGAGACCGTACGTCCCAGCAAACGAATATCAAGCACCCAATGGACCTCTTTACATTCCATGGAAACACTTCTCATCACATTCAAGCCATCTTGACACATCCCGCAGTCACATCATACCTATCGTATAGGCATTTGATTGCTCTTCGAGCCACAAGCTCCACTCGTAGGGACACTACCAGACATATGAGTCCAAATGTACAAGTTATGACTGAAGCTACTGAGCCTAAGCTACGGTCTGAACATGGCCTCAAGTCCTCCAGACTGACCTATCACCAAAACACAGAATACACATTGCGAACCTCGTTCATGGAATCACAAGCCGGCGATGCACACCTGATACCGAGCGCTCACATGCTTACACGAATGCGTGGTAGGAATTCAAAGAGTTATGTTTCAAGCTGAATCAATTTTGCACGATAAGAAAAAAAAGATGGAAAATTATCCTAAATGCCATGTAGCCTCTCGAAGATAAGTATGAAAATCATCATACCGATCCGCAAGACTCTACTAGACACTTGCTCATGACTTGTAGAACCTATGAACCTAGAGCTCTGATACAAACTTGTCACAACCCAAAATCCAACTAGTCGTGATGGCACCTAACCCAACCCGCTAGGTAAGCCAGTTATCAACTATCCAATTCCAATGAAATTTAATAAGACAATTAAGTAAAAGAAATATGTACATCTTATACATTCTCCAAGGACTGGCAGTACAAATCATGAGCTTCTAAGACTAGAATATGATAAGCTGGTATGAAATAAATATAACATATGTTCGAAATGTACATAAACAGATCTTTATAAATCTAAGGATACCATGAACAAGAGGCAGCTACAACCGGAATGCGGATACATCTTCAAATCCAGTTGTCGTTGGTTTGTGCAACGTCACAAGCCAACATCTGCACGCAAGGTGCAGAAGTGTAGTATGAGTACAACCGACCCCATGTACTCAATAAGTACCAAACCTAACCTTAGGTTTGAAGTAGAGACGAGATAGAACAAAGGTCGAGTCCAACACCAATAACCAACAACAATCCATAACAACATAAAGCAAGTATTAAAAGAAGTAACTCAGAGATAAAATGCTTAACTTAATCATAATTTCTAAAAATAATTCTTCCTTTCAAGTATATCAGTGAAAACCCAAATCATTTACCAAAGTTTCCAAAAATGTGAGTAAGTTTGAAAACAGTAATTTTCCCAAAAATCCTTTTAACAATAAATAAGATGTTACATTTCCTTTCCAGATAGCTAGTGTAAAATGCATCACTATGCTCATATGCCAATATGTGTGAGAAGTCATGAATGACATGATACCGTACAGTATAAAGAAGATACATTTCTATGCATGTAGGCAATATGTGCATGTCAATGCAAGGTATCTGAGAGATGAACTCATGTACTCACACTCTAAGAGTACTCAATCTCACTGTCTCACACTTTCAACTCATCATGCTCAATCACTCAGTACTGTATATGGCCAATCCGGACCAGGAAAGATCGATCCCGGAATATATACATCAACTAACCATCAGTCACTTAGTACTAAGTAGGGTCAATCCAGACCGTGGGGAAGATCCATCCGCAGATATAAATTCTTCGGACAAGATCCATATCTAGGGAAGATCCATTCCTAGGTATAAACTCTTCGGACAAGATCAATGTCCAGGGAAGATCCATTCCTCCAAATAATTCAATCACGCTCACTGGGGTGTGTGCAGACTCCGGAAGGGCTCCTTCAGCCCAATCGCTAAAATCCACACGGACAACTCACGTGCTATAGTATCAATATATCAAAATTAGGCCGTCAGCCTAACTCCGTCATCAACCTCTCCAGTCTCTCGGGCTTACAATGACATGAACTAGCCTACAATAATGATATGATATATCAATAAATAACAACAGTGAGTGAGATATGATATGCAATGAATGAATATGACTGAGTATGCCATTGCAATGTAAGCAACTAACTCAACAACATTAATGACCTCAGTGGGTCCTACCAGAATAAGCATGTAGCCTAGACATGGTTTCTAATACGAATCACAGCTCGATAACTCTACTATGTAGAGATTTCATGATTACAGATAACTTCAGGTAACTACACAGTACCACACAATTAACGGAGTCACAGTTCACACGGTGCACGCCTGTCACCTAGCATGTGCATCACCTTAGCACTAAACGCATAACACGTATAATAAGGGTTCATACCCTCAGCTCGAAGATTAGAAGAGTTACTTAGCTCAAACAAGCCGAATCCAATAACGAACAAGTTAAACAATCGTCCAGAAATTCCATTATTCGCGTATCAACTTCCGAATGCTTCTTATCTCCTCAATTCAAGACTAACGATCCGTATCCCAACTTGTGTGGAAACCTTTATCTCCAAAGTCGCCCAATCCGAGCTCCAAAATCCAAAAATAAAGAAAAAAACCAAAACCCATGATTTTATCTTTTGTCCTGTCATTCCGCTTTGGCGGACACAATAGCCGCTTCTGCGACACGAGCCCTACTTGTGCAGACTCCACTAGCCAGCCGACTTCTCACACCTATGGATCTCCATACGCTTCTGCGCTCCTTCTCACTTCTGCGCCCAAGGCCCTCGCTTCTGCGGGGCCGCAGATGCGCTCCAATTCCTACTTCTGCGACCTTCCCCAGCCAAGCCTACTAGCACTTCTGCGATCAACTGTCCGCATCAGGAGACTCGCATCTGCGCCCATTCTTCCGCAGATGTGGAAACACCAGAACCAGCATACCTCCAGCAATGCAACATGAAACAAAAATGATCCGAACCTCGTTCGAAACTCACCCAGGCCACCTAGGACCCCGTCCGAATATACCAACAAGTTCCATAACATAACACGGACCTACTCGAGGCCTCAAATCACATCAAACAATGCTAAAACCACGAATCATACCCCAATTCAAGCTTAATGAAACTAAGAATTATTCAACTTTTCTACATTCGATGCCGAAACCTATCAAATCAAGTCCGATTGACATCAAATTTTGCACACAAGTCATAAATGACATAACAAAGTTATTCCAATTTCCAGAATTGGATTTCGACCCTGATATCAAAAAGTCAACTCCCCGGTCACAATTCCAAACTTACATCTTCATTTTAGCCATTTCAAGCCTAATTTAGCTACGGGCTTCAAAATAAATTTCCGGACATGCTCCTAAGTCCAAAATAACCATACGGAACTATTGAAATCATCAAAATTTTATTCCGATGTCATTTATACATATGTAAATGTCCCACCAACTATTTCAACTTAAGCTTTAAATCTTATAACTAAGTATTCTAATTCATTCTGCAACCTCCCCGACAAGTCACATAATTATAATTGAACACAGGATAAGCAGTAAATGGGGGAACGAGGTTGTAATACTCAAAATGACCGATCAAGAGTTGTTTCCAAGCACCTGCGGAAATCCCATCGCAGGAGCGAGCCTGTAGAAGCGAGCTCTCCATCACAGATGCGACTAGGTGTGGTTGGGGCTGTGATCGCAGAAGCGGCCCCACACCTGCGGGCATTGGATTGCAGAAGTGCAATGGCGCTTAGTGAGGCAGCTTAGCAGAAGCTGATAACTCCTCGTAGAAGCGTGTCCGCAGAAGCATGATTAGCCGCAGAAGCGGGAACCTGAGAAGCGGCTTAGGGAGCCGCAAAAGCAAAAAGCCTGGACAGAAAAACATCAGAGGGGTTACGGGATTTTGGAAATTTAGGACATTTCCAACATAGGTTGAGGCGATATTTGAGCGAGAAATCACGGGAAAACTTGAGGTAAGTCACTTATGATCATTGTTAGTCAATAAATTTGGATTATCATTGAGTATTTCAACTAGATTACGTGTTTTTGATGTAACAGTAGAGGATTTGAGCCTAAGAATTTGAAAATAAGATTTGAGGATTTGAAGGTCGAGATGATGTCAGAATTTTTTAAAATTTGTATGGTTGGACTCGTGGTGGAATGGAAGTTAGCTTCCTTAAGATGTCAAAATTTTCTTGCAAATGCTTAAGATGATCACCTGCATTCAAGGACTTAACAAGCATATCGTCTATATAAACTTCCAATGTTTTTCCTATCTATTTTTCAAACATCTTGTTTACAAGCTATTGGTAAGTGGCTCCGACGTTCTTTAGCCCTAAGGACATCACATTATAGCAATATGTGCCGAAATTCGTTATGAACGAAATCTTTTCCTGATCTTCCGGGTTTATCATAGTTAGGTTGTACCCAAAATAAGCATCGAGGAAACTCATTAACACGTGCCCGGCCATCGCATCAATCATTTGATCGATGTTCGGCAGTGGGAACGAGTCTTTTAAGTAGGTCTTATTTAAGTCCTTATAATCTACATAGATGCAGAATTTATTGTTCTTCTTAGGAACTACTACTACATTAGCTAGCCAATCTAGATATTTTACCTCTCGGATCAAACTGATATTAAGTAGGCGAGTTACCTCTTGTTTGATGAATTTATTCCTGGCATCCACAATAGGGCGTTTCTGTTGTCTTACCGGAGGGATGTTGGGATCCAAGCTTAGCTTGTGTACGACCACTTCCGTTGGGATACCTGTCATGTCTATATGCGACCTTGCAAAAAAATTGGCATTATATTTAATAAATTAAATAAAGCCAGATCTGAGCTCAAATTGCAGTCCGGTCCCCAAGTGAAATTTCCTTTCCAAGAACTTTTCAAATAATGCAAATTGTTCGAGATCTTCCACTGTGGATTTTGTTGCATCCGTCTCTTCTAGCACTTGGAAATACCTCGGCATCTGATAAGATTCCAATGCTTCTTCCCCTGGCTAACTTCATTCAAGTAAGGAGCGGGCGCCGGTTCCTGTTGTTGCTATGCCGCGTACTCCTTCCATTATCTGTTTGATTCCATCGGGCGGTGGGAATTTCAACAACTGGTGATACGTTGATGGTACAACCCTCATCTCGTGCAACCATTGTCTTCCCAGAATAATATTATATCCCATATCACCGTCCACACTTCAAAAAGAGTCGTCTTCATCACTCCTTCTGCGATGCTTTCGGTGAGTTTCGCTTGCTCCAATACCCTCCAACAACAACAACAACATACCCATTAAAATTCCACTAGTGGGGTCTGGGGAGGGTATAGTGTACGCAGACCTTACCCCTACCCCGGAAGGGTAGAGAGGCTATTTTTGGGAGACCCTCAGCTCAACAGAAGAGACAATAATATCATAAAAGAAACAAAATAAAAGGTCTATAACAACAAAATATGCGAGAAATATAATAATAGCATCATAAGAGACAACAAATAAGTGAAAGGGCAATAACATAAAACTATGCAAAACAACAAAATAATGTGAAAACAACATCGACCGCTAACAGACCTAGACAAAACTCTATCAGACTACCCGGTACAAAGAGGGGAAAACTAGCGACTACCCCTAGCCTGCAACCCTAATGCTCGACCTCCACACGTTCCTATCAAGAACTATGTCCTCAAAAATACGAAGTCACGCCATGTCCTGCCTGATCACCTAGCCCCAATACTTCTTAGGCTTCCCTTTACCTATTCCCGTACCTACCAAAGCTAACCGCTCTCACCTCCTAACCAGGGCATCTATGGTTCTCCTCCGCATGTTTCCGAACCACTTAAGCCTCACTTACCGCATCTTGGCATCCACGGGAGCAACGCCCACCCTTATCTAATCCCGTTTAGTATGCCTGCACATCCATCTCAACATCCTCATTTCGGCTACTTTCATCTTCTGGATATGTGAATTATTCATTGGCCAACACTCAACTCCATACAACATAGGCGGTCTAACCACCATTCTGTAGAACTTACCTTTGAGTTTCGGTGGCACCTTCTTGTCACACAAGACTCCAGATGCTAACCGCCATTTCATCCACCCCACCTCAATACGATGCGTGACATCCTCGTCGAACTTCTTTATCTCCTTGGATAATTGACCCTAGGTACTTGAAACTTTCTCTTTTAGGGATGACTTGTGAGTCGAGCCTCACTACCCTGTCCACTTCCCCCGTCATGCTGCTAAACTTACACTCCAGATATTCCGTCTTAGTCCTACTCAATTTGAAACCTTTGGACTCCAGGGCCTGCCTCCAAACCTCCAGTCTCTCATTAATGTCAGCACGTGTATCGGAAATCGAAACTATATCATCAACGAATAACATACACCATGGCACCTCCCTTTGAACATGGTGTGTTAGGGCATCCATCGCAAGGGAAAATAAGAACGGGTTAAGCGCAGATCCTTGGTGTAACCCATAACCACCGGAAAAAGCTCTGAGTCACCTCCCGCAGTCCAGACCCGAGTCTTAGCTCCATCATACATATCCTTTATCAATCTAATGTATGCTCCAATACCCTACATTGTATGATATTGGCCGAACATACTGGATCCACTAGAACGCATTTGATTTTACAATCTAGTAC
>AWOL01S0063813.1:0-15360 GCA_000715115.1 Nicotiana otophora
CTCCAATACCCTACATTGTATGATATTGGCCGAACATACTGGATCCACTAGAACGCATTTGATTTTACAATCTAGTACATTTAAACAAATTACCAATGCATCGTTGTGCGATAGCAACAATCCGTCTGTGTCCTCCTCCGTGAAAGTGTTGTCGTCTTTAGCGATATCCCGGAGTCTCTTGCTATGGGTTATTGATATCTTTGTCTTTTTCACTTCCGAGAAAGTGACCCCATTTATCTCGTTCCCTCGATGATCATGCTCATCATCTGGCATGGGGGATCTTCTCCTGCTTTCGAGGGCTCCGCGTTATCACGGTTGCGACCGTAGTTGTTCTTGGCCCGGGCACTTAAGAATTCTATGAGATGTCCATTCTTCAATAGTGTTGCCACCTATTTCCATAGATGTTGACAGTCCCCAGTCCGGTGGCCATTCGTATCGTGGTACTCACACTACAAGTTGGGATCCCTTTGGCTGGGATCGAACCTTATCGGCTTCAGAAACCGTGCTTCTTTGATGTTTCTCATAGCTGATTCCAACGCCACTACACTGATGTTGAAATTGTATTATGACAGCCTAGGGTGGGAAGGATCCCACATACCCGATGCTTGTTTGTCCAGCAATGATCTGTTGTTTCGACTTTGATCAGTTCTTTTATTGATAACGAACCAATCTGCCGACCAAAAGCCTCTGTCGCATCTTTCGTCCCGTTCGTATGGAAAAAATAGCCCCTCGAAGATCGTCTATTTTTGTAGAAATCTTCTTTTGATTTTTCTTTATTCTTCTCCCGTCCTATTGCCAAAGACAATAAGAAACCTGATCATTTTCGATCCTTATCTTAGACTCGTACCGATTGTGGACATTGGCCTAAGTCATCACTTGGAACTCAAGAAAGCTTTCCTTTAGTTTCCGGGAAGCATCTGAACTTCACGGATTTAGGCCCTTGGTGAATTCTTCAGCTGCCCATTCATCCGGAACAACAGAAACATCCTTTCCTTTTGGAACCGGGTGATGAACTCCCACAGCAACTCTGAATCTCCTTGTGCAATTATAAACATGTTGGCATTTCGGGCATGCACCTTTGTGGCCCCAGCATGGGCCTTACTAAAAGAGTCTGTGAGCATCTTAAAGGAATCTATGGAATGCTTGGGTAACAACGAATATCAATTTAAGGCTCCCCTTGTGACAGTCTCTTCGAGTATTTTCAACAAAACAAATTTGATCTCTTGGAGCTAAATCGTTCCCCTTCACCGCCGTTGTATAGGTTGTAATATGCTCCTGTGGGTCTGAGGTTCCATCATACTCTAGCACGTCGGGCATTTTACACAGCTTAGAAATTAATTGTGGTGTCGCTCTTGGTTTGTACTACAACTGAGTGCACTTCTTTGAGTCTGGCCCTTTCAGAACCGGTGGTGCGCCTGGGATTTGGTCCACGTGGGAGTTCACTTCCCTCATAAACCATAAGAGTACACTCTTGAATGGACCGTTCTCATTGTTGGGTCCGAATCTGCCCCCTCCCCCCCCCAGCCCCATCGGAGCCAACCTCGCCCCTCGGGGTGTTGTTGTCGACCCTTTATGTTGCCTGATTCGCAGGAGCACCGGGACGAACTGGACCTCGTCTATTCGCACTATTGGAAGCCCCCGACAATGCCTACTTCAACTCTGTCATAACCTTATCCTGCTGTATGAGATGGCCTATAATGGTCGCTTGATGCTCTTGCAGGACCTTCACCACTTTAATGACTTGCTCCTCTTCAGCATCATCGAGAGTCGCCTTCGGAACATGTCATGAGTATCGCCTGTCGTGGACCAGTGTGGCATCATTTCCCTCATTGCAGATGTCACTGACTGAATCCTCATGATGAGGCTAATCTCCTTGGGCCTCAAGATTGTGTGTGTTATTAACAACGTTATCTGCCATTTTCTGATATTTTTGCTAAGACAAATAATTGAAACACGTTAGTAAAAGAGGCAAGGATCAACTTAATTACATGGATGTCTAGGCCCCACATTGGGCGCCAAACTGTTTACTCGTAAAAAAAGGTACAATTGAATTTATACGTGGTTTCTAGATAAGTAAATTAATGTGATCCCAAAATAATAACATAATTGAAGAAATACGCAATACTTAGCCATGAAGTGAAGATAAAATAGCAGAAATAGTAATTCCGGGAGCAGGGTTTCCGGGCACAACAACAATGAAATGAAGGAATAAGAAAATAAAATTGTATAAAGCTTTGAATCGATTGTAGCATAAGTTTTCCAGAAAAGTCGTGTCCTTTATAATGATAACAAAGCTCGCTATTTATAGCTGCACATAGGGAACAAGGTCCTAGGATCATACCCTTATTTAATTTCAATTATGAGGGACATTGAAGAAGGTGTAACGGTGAGCTAAATGACAATTTCTCTGTAACGGGTTGTGGAATATTTTTCATTGAATTCTACTGGAGGAGGGTATTTGTTGCATCTTTACGAGTGTCATCCTTTCCGGTGACAAACGGGACAGTTGCCTTCCATTTTAACTGATCCTCGTGTTAGGCTCCACATGTCACTCTCTTAAGCGGCCACTTACCATAGCATATTTTACTCTATACAGTGTATTAATTTGTTAACAATATAAAATAACTTACTACATGATTCGTGGTGTGGTGTGGCATGACTTGGTGTCATGATGTTGAGTCGTTAAAAATTGTTTCTTCGATGCCGTAATATATTTCGGACATTATGTATGCTGCCGTGGTAGATTTGGAGCATTGTGTATGCTATCTTGGATTCGTCGAGGTGTTTGGTTAATTTCCTTCACTTCCGCTATGACAAGTCCTTAGTATAGATTATGTTGAGATAAATAGTGTTGAGGTTGAATATATTTTTGGAACTTATTGAGTATTATATGGTGATACAATTTTTGTGTATATTATATTTGTGCTCATTATATGTTTGTAATTTTTAACACTTGTTCCAGGAGTATTTAAACTGACAGATCGAGGATGTTACTAGTTATATTGATGTATAACTTACTCCTTACTTGCATGTTCATGAAAATACTATTGCTGACGATAAAGTTAATAGTTGACGACGAACCTAGAATTGATCCAATTGTTGAGATGATCCACCGATAGAGTCTTTATTTATATGTATTTCTTTCAATTGGTATTTGTGCACATAACTCTGAGCCTTTATGTATTTCTTTAGATGCTTTATGGTCTAATGTGAGAATTGGGCAAGAGTTTTTTAATATGTATTTCCAGATATTAATCGTTCATAATTAATTATCGGCTTTTTTGGACACGTATTTAAATAATGTAAATTAATGGTTAATGTATGAAAATTTGATTCGTCTGACGATAAAAATCTGATTCGTCTGACGAATGACGTGTGATGGGTGTCAGTCACGTCTAGGGGTAGTTTGGGACATGACAATTCTGCTTGATTTATGATTAAAAATTGACGCACATATACCATTGTTAACAATTGTTAACAATGTTTTAGCCAAAAATTAGGCTTAGCAACTGTAGCTTAATCAAATTGGTTACGGATAGACAAATTCTCCAAACTCGACGAATATACAGGAGATCTTGGTGTTTTCTTGGAGTTCTTATGAGATCTTGGATATCCCGTCCCCTTGCTTCGGATTCATTAAATTTTAATAGACAAAGCATCTTACACTACAACAACAACGACCCAATGTCTTCTCACAAGTGGGGTCCGGGGAGGGCGAGATATATGCAACCTTACCCCTACCCTGGATGGGCAGGGGGAGACAAAGCATCTTAAACTGCTTATAATAATTTACATCATCATAAAATGTAATCTCACCATAAAAGACTCACCTGAAACACCAATTCGAAATCTAAAACTTTTGAGTAGTTTTGTTTTTAAGTAGGTGTAATTGAAGTTTTTTGGAAACACCTAGACAAAGTTATATACAAAGTTGAAGGAGATTAAAGGTGATTTGGACTGCTTTTAAGACAAAATTCAGAGCTGACATCGACTTGGAAAACGTTGCAACGATAATGTATATCACATATGTATATCGTATATACCGACACATATTTTCATGGATATCATAAATGTATATGATATATAGGAGATATATGTACATGTAAGATCTACACATGCATGTATATAGGGTATATACACAATTATATATACACCGCGCTTCAGCTCGTCTTTTTCGAGCTTGTCCAGCTCGAAATTCCGACTAGCGGCTCTATAAATTAACCCATAAGTGTTTTCAAATCAATGTCCAACTCTTCGAATGAGCTTTAGTTTTAGAAAAAGCTTCACACAAGTGTTATCAATAAAATATTTGAACATAAACTTCAAATTATAAGATCATAGAGCTTCAAGCTTGATCAATAGTTGCGGGTTTCAAAATCTTCTCCAAATTCAGTGAATTCAATGAATTTCTGATGGTGTTTTAGTGAATGAAAGTGGAAAAAGTGTTAAAATGGCATTGGCGAGGTGGTACTATTACGTGGTAAAGGAATGCTGAGGAAGAAGATGAACTATTTTGAACTTTGCTAATTGTTTTACTAAAATAATCGAATTGGGCTAAATCATGCCAATAATGATAAGTTGGGATATTTCATGCCATATGTTTGTCCCATTAGCCATAGAGTGCCAAATTTCCTTTTATTTTAGAGTTGCTTAAGTTACACATATAAGACGTTGTAATTGTCTTAATTACACTTAGAGCAATTTTACAAGTTATCATATCAAAGTAATTATGATTTGTGTTAGAGGTCAACTTAACTTGATATGTAAAAACTTCTGACATAATTAGAGGGCAAAACATAAACTCTTCATTTTATACGAGGAAGTCCTTGAAATAAGCTTTATTTTTTATATTTATATTATTAATAAAAAGAGTGTGTTATAAATTTGAATGGAGAATTATCTTAATTATAAGCTTGGTCCAAACCTAACGATGACTTCTTCAAACACGAGCTTGGGTATCGTAGAGTGGAATAACATATGGACTGGCCTGTTTATATATGGCTTCTAACATTTTGACCACTTGTGAATCCTACAGAGCACAAGTATTTAATGGTAAGTAGGTAATGCCAACACAGAAGTCCAATTTACAGAAAATAGGATCATATTTCAATCAAAAGGCATTTGAACAAAGTGATCTAGTAATTACAGATTGCTATTTTAAATTAGAGATGCACATTAACGCAAATACAATCATACTTGGATGGAGAAATATTAGTCCTCGTATACACGACATTATTATAGCATTTAAAACTAATAAAATATCAAGCATCATTAACTAAATCAAAGAAGGAAATGAATGAAAAATAACAAAATAACATAAACTGAAAAGATATTAGCAGCATTCGACAAAATAAGTACTTTATGCACTTATTCTGCATTTGAGATTGAAAGCATTAGTAGAAGTCCACTGTTCATGGCCCAGAAAAAGGGGGGGGGAGAAGAGAACTGCCAATCTCGTAGTTTCACAAAACCAACACAACTGCAATTGGACTTAATTCTCACATAGTGCCTATTTGGATACAAATTTTTTCTTCTCCACTTGAGCAACTTTACCTTGGAGTGTCAATCTCAACTTTATCGGTATATGGTCTGAAATGTCGCTTCCTAGAATCGTTGGTGTTACCCGTTCAAATGAAATGTAAAATTTTGAAGTGCAGATTATCCTATCAAGTTTGGATAATCTTTGTGGTGGTTTGGTATCTCCATATGTAAAAGGGCTGAGATCTAAATCTAAAATACCGAGGCTAGCCGTAAAATTGATGAAGTTACTCATCTGCTCTTTTGTATTTGGAGATCTGATGATTCTCTCTGATGGGCGGGTTAGATTAGCATCCCCCGATCATAGGTAATGATGTATCATATAAATTATTACGTGACTCGGGATGTGGTGTCAATTTTAATGGTTCTAAATCTAGACCATATGTTATATCTCCATAAACTCCATAAAATTTGAACTTAACCGATGGATATTTAACCAGTTGAATATTTGCCGATACATATTTGTCAATCCCTCTAGCATTTTCTTTGTGATATCTAAAAGATATATCACAGTTGATGCGTTCTTTGTCCCATAGTAACACAAAGTTTTCATGTTTAGTGCTAGTTTTCCATTTGATGTGCGTTTCGCACTCTTGCAATATTATCAAATGTGGTTTGTGCATCTGTATATATGCTTCTATAGCCTCTGTACTAAATGTATTTTTCTCATATCAGTGACTAACATTCCACGTAACAATTTCCAATAATATTCATTGGAAATTTTCGATGATCTTGAAGTGCTCATTCTGTTATGCTTCTCTCTTTTTTCAAACTCTAGTTCTCTTTTGTTTTTGAATTTGTATAGCGTCTGTAAGTAAGAAATGGCTCTTGGTGCATATATATAGAGTTCTTGGAATATATGCGTCCCCTACACCCCTTCTTAATTATTGGTTTGTTTCCTATCCTAAAGATAAATTAGAGATGAAAAACTCATTATTTCTAGTTGTAGTATTTAACTTGTTTTTTTCTCCATTTCATAATGATGTTGTTACACCCCAAACATTAGACAGAGTCCCACATCGGCAAAACACAAGAGTGATGCTGGGTATATAAGTTAACAAGCCTTAGATCCTAGTGACGGGTTTTAAATCCGTGAATGCCTAAGCCCCGAGCGGACAATACCACTAGCGGACTGGTCTGCTACAAATGATATCAGAGCCACTCTTGTGTGAGCCATGTTGATGGTGGGTCAGATGTAAACTGAGTTTAGGCAAATCCCGGTTAGGCGGGGCAAAACTCAGTGCTGAGTCTAGGCGAATACAATGTGGTGGGGCAAACCATAGCGAGGACGCTGAGTCTATAAGATGGGGTGTATGTAACACCCCAGAGTTTAAATGGAGTCCTACATCGATAAATCAAAAGAGGGATGCTGGGTATATAAGTTAACAAGCCTTAGACCTTATTGACGCATTTTAAACCCGTGAGGACCTAGCCTACAGCGGACAATATCACTAGCGAGCTGGTCTGTTATAAATGGTATCAGATCCACTTTTGTGTCAGCCCTGGCAGTGTTGGGTTAGAGTTCAACTTAGTTTAGAGAAATCTCGATTAGGCAGGGCAAGCCTCAATGTTGAGTGTAGGCGAATCTCATGCAGTGGAGGCAAACCTCAACGAGGACGCTGAGTCCCTAAGAGGGGGTGTATGTAACACCCCAAGCGTTAGAAAGAGTCCCACATCGCCAAAATACAAGAGAGCTCTAATACCACTCTTGTGTTTTGCCGGCGTGGGACACTGTCTAAAGTCTGGGGTATTACAGATGCGGACTACTTCTTTCTAAAATAGGAACCAAATAAATTCCACTTCATATTAAGTACATCTTCAACTTTCTTTGATACTTTGTAGTACTCTAGAACTTTAATGTAAAAGATTTGAGATCTTCCTTTGTTCTTTTTACTGTCTTTCTTAAACATTATCTTCTCAGGTACAATATTAAGAGGGTAATATATTACCGCAACTGGTGTTTTCATCTACTTGCAAATTTTACTTACAACTTTTTGCATAGATCACTTTTTGAAATATGAAAATTTGACTTGAGCCCTCACCATAACACAGCTAGGGGTGTTCATGGTTCGGTTTGGGTCAATTTTTTCCTAAAAAGAAACCAAACCAAGTAAGTGGGTTTTTCAAATATAGGAACCAAACCAAACCAAACCAATTGAGTCGGTTTTTTATCGATTCGGTTTATGTCGATTTTTGTCGGTGTTTCGGTTTTTTCGGTTATTTATCGGATTTTTTCTTAAATATGAGACACACACTACCAAACGCATATTTTGGCGAATACATTTTCAACGTAACACTGTCAAATAAATTATTCTTTGACAAATCTATCATTTTCAAGATATATTGATGATAATTGAATCAAATAGTGATGAAGAATTTACGTACTCAATTAAAAATTAATTATTTTTAACATGAAATAAATTCTTGTATATAGTAAAATAAAACTACCAATCAAACTAGAATGTAAAGGCAAAAAACTAGATTATTATAATAGCAAAGAACTAGACTAAAAATAGAAATGACTAATATGTACCATATAATTTTAGAACTTTATATAAAACTATACATACATATATATATATATATATATATATATATATATATATATATATATATATATATATATAGGTGTAATAATAAATTTAAATAGCTACTTTTATAGTCGGTTTAGTTCGGTTTTTTTGGTTATGATTTGATTAAAACCAAAACCAAACCTAAAACGTATCGGTTTCTTTGGTCGGTTTGGTTCAGTTTTCGGTTTGGTTCGATTTTTTGGGTTCTTATGAACACCCCTAATTGAAAGCATTAGTAGAAGTCCACTGTTCATGGCCCAAAAAAAAAGGGGGAAGGGGGGAAGGGGGTGAAGAGAAGAGAATTGCCAATCTCATAGTTTCACAAAACCAACACAACTGCAATTGGACTTAATTCTCACATAGTGCCTCTTTGGATAACAATTTTTTTCTTCTCCACTTGTGCAACTTTACCTGGGCGTGCTAACCTTTACTTTATCGGCATATGGTCTGAAATGTCGCATCCTAGAATCATTGGTGTTACAAATTCAAATGAAGTGTAAAATTTTTAAGTGTAGATTATCCTATCAAGTTTGGATAAGCTTTGTGGCGATTTGGTATATCCATATGTAAATGTAATGACCCGACTTGTCGTTTTATAAATTAGCATCTCGTTCAGTGACATAAGGTCCCAAGCAGCTTTGTGATGTGTATTATGACTTGCGTATGTGGTCGAGTTTGATTTTCGGATGATTCGGGATCAAATTGGAAGAACAATTCTTATTTAAGAAGCTTAAAAGAAAAGAGTTGACCGGAGAGTTGAATTTTGAGCAAACGACCTAAGAATAGAGTTTTGATGATTCCAATAGCTCCGTATGGTAATTTTGGACTTAGGAGCGTGTTCGGAAAAGTTTTTGGAAGCTCGTAGCTAAATTAGGCTTGAAATGGCTAAAACAGAAATTTAAGTTTGGAAGTTTGACCGGGGAGTTGACATTTTGATATCGGGGTCGGAATCCAATTCTGAAAGTTTGAATACCTCCATTATGTCAATTATGACTCATGTGCAAAATTTGAAGCCATTCCGGATTGATTTGATATGTTTCGGCATGAGTATTGGAAGTTGGAAGATATGGAAATTTATGAGTTCGATTTGTGGTGTGATTCATAGTTTCGACATTGTTTGATGTGGTTTGAGGCCTCGATCAGGTTTGTGTTATATTTTAGGACTTGTTGGTATGTTTGGTTGAGGTCCCGAGTGGCTCAGGTGAGCGGGGTGAGTTTTGAACGAGTTTGGGCATTTCAGCACTCTGATGATGTTTTGGGGCAGTTGAAGTGCGGAGGGCACATTTTGGAGTACGGATGTGCGGCCGCAAACTCCCAAAGTGCGGAGGCAGTAGTAATTGTGCGGACTGCACTTGAAATTGTGCTGTCCCTTGCGGCCACAGAAATGAGATTTTCAGGTTCGATGGTCTGACTTCGAAAGCTTATATGTTTTAATCTACAAGGAATTTGGAGATGATTCAAAAGCAAAAGTTGTAGCCCTTTGAATCTAGTTTCTAGAAATGTATACTATTAAGAATTTAGATATTTTTATAGAAAGGTTTGATCAATTTACTGAAGCCTCATAGTGTAGAGCTGCTGAAGTGCGGCCTCTCAATTTGGAGTGCGACCGCATCACCTGGGATGTGCGACCACACAAGATAATGTGCGGTCAGCACAATGGGGATCAGATTTTATACTATATAAATGAGGGTTTTATCTCATTTTTTATTTTTGGACTTTGGGAATTCAGTTTGTGGCGATATTTCATGGGATTTTCAAGAAAATCATCGGGGCAAGTGATACTAACTTAGATTTGGTTAATATACGTGAATATATCATTGTTTTCATCATTTAATTAGTATTTTGAGATGGCAATTTGGGGGAAATTGTAGAAATTTTATATAACAAAAATTTAAGATTTGGAGGTCGATTCGTTATCAGAATTTGGTATGGTTGAACTCGTATTGGAATGGTTGTTCGGATTTCATAAAAACTATGTCGGGTTTCGAGAGGCGAGCCCCGCGTTGACTTTTTAATGTAAAATATTAAGTTGACATTTTATTATCCAGAATTATTTTAGATAAATTTTAATGAAGTTATACAATTAATTTGGATAGATTTGAGTTGTCCGGATGTCAATTCAAGCAAGAAGGCAATTTTGAAATATCGGCATAACTTCAAAAAGGTAAGTATCTTGCCTAACCTTCAGTGGGGTAATTACCCCTTAGGCATCGAGTCTTATGCGCCATTTGTGAAATGAGAAAAGCCGTCTACGCGAGGTTTAAATCTAGACCATATGTTAGGTCTCCATAAACTCCATGAAATTGGAACTTAATCGATGGATATTTAACGAGTTGAATATTTGCCGATATATATTTGTCAATCCCTCTGGCATTTTCTTTGTGATATCTAAAAGATATATCACAGTTGATGTGTTCTTTGTCCCCATAATAACACCAAGTTTTCATGTTTAGTGCTAGTCTACCATTGATGTGCGTTTCGCACTCTTGCAGTATTACCAAGTGAGGTTTGTGCATCCGTAGATACGCACCTATAGCCTCTTTTCTAAATGTATTTTTCTTATAACAGTGACTGAGATTCCACGAAACAATTTCCAAGTAATCTTCATTTGAAATGTTCGATGAATTTGAAGAGCTCATTCTGTTATGCTTCTCTCTTTTTTCAAACTCTAGTTCTTTTTTTTTTTTTGAATTTGTATAGCGTCTATAAGTAAGAAATGGTTCTTGGTGCATATATATAGAGTTCTTGGTGTATATGCATCCCTTCTTAATTATTGGTTTGTTTCCTATCTTAAAGATAAATCGGAGATGAAAAACTCAGAATTTCCAGTTGTAATATTTAACTTGTTTTTTTTCTCTATACGATAATGATGCTGTAACACCCCGGACTTTAGATAGAGTCCTACATCATCAAAATACAAGAGGGATGCTGGGTATATAAGTTAACAGGCCTTACACCCTAGTGACGCATTTTAAATCCGTGATGGCCTAGGCCCAGAGTGGATAATATCACTAGCGGGCTGGTCTGCTACAAATGGTATCAAAGCCACTATTGTGTTAGTCATGTTGATGGTGAGTTGGAGTTCAACTAAGTTTAGGCAAATCCTGGTTAGGAGGGGCAAACCTCAGTGCTGAGTCTAGGCGAATCCCATGCGGTTGGGAAAACCTTAGCGAGGACGTTAAGTCCATAAAAAGGCAGACTTTAGACAGAGTCCCACATCGCCAAAACACAAGAAAGCTCTGATACCACTCTTGTGTTTTGCCGGTGTAGGACTCTGTCTAATGTCTGGGCTATTATAGATGGATACTGCTCCTTTCTAAAATAGGAACCAAATAAATTCTACTTCATATGAAGTACATCTTCAGCTTTCTTTGATACTTTGTAGTACTCTAGAATTTTAATGTAAAAGATTTGAGATCTTCCTTTGTTCTCTTTACCATGTTTTTAAAACTTTATCTTCTAAGGTACAATATTAATAGGGTAATATATTACCGCAACTGATGTTTTCATCTACTTGCAAATTTGCTTACATCTTTCTGCAGAGCTCACTTTTGGAAATATGAAAACTTTACTTGAGCCCTCCCTATGACATAACTAGGGTTGTTAATAGTTCAGTTTGGATCGATTTTCCCTAAAACGAAACCAAACCAAGTAAGAGGGTTTTTGAAATATTGGAATGAAACAACCTAAGAGGGTTATTGAAATATTGGAATCAAACCAAACCAAACCAATTGAGTCGGTATTTTATCGATTCGGTTTATGTCGGGTTTTGTCGCTTTTTTGGTTTTTTCGGTTATTTATCATTTTTTTAAATATGAGACATACACTACCAAACGCATATTTCGGCGACCACATTTTCAAAGTAACAC
Source organism: Nicotiana otophora (assembly GCA_000715115.1). NCBI lineage: Eukaryota > Viridiplantae > Streptophyta > Magnoliopsida > Solanales > Solanaceae > Nicotiana > Nicotiana otophora. Next base: position 11,981 of record AWOL01S0063813.1, read on the forward strand.
TATCAAATTAATTTCTCTTTGAGAAATCTATCAATTTCAAGATATATTGATGATAATTGATTCAAATAGTGATAAAGTATTTAAGTACTCAATTAAAAATCGATTATTTTTAACATGAAATAAATTCTAGCACTTAGTAAAATAAAACTAGAAATAAAACTAGAATGTAAAGGCAATGAATTAGATTATTATAATAGCAAAGAACTAGACTAAAAATACAAATGACTAATATGTACCATAAAATTTTAGAAACTTTATATAAAAATATACATATATATAGGTGTAATAATAAATTTAAATAGCTACTTTTATAGTCGGTTTGGTTCGATTTTTTTGGTTATTTTTTTATTAAAACCGAAACCAGACCAAATTTGATCGGTTTTAAAATTCAAAATCAAAACCAAACCAAACCTCAAAAGTATCAGTTTTTTTGGTCGGTTTGGTTCGATTTTTCGGGTTCTTATGAACACTCCTAATTGAAAGCATTAGTAGAAGTCCATTGTTCATGGCCCAGAAAAGGTGGGGAGGGGGGTGAAGAGAAGAGAACTGCAAATCTTGTAGTTTCACAAAACCAACACAAATACAATTGGACTTAATTCTTACATAGTGCCTATTCAGATACCAATTTTTTCTTGACCACTTGGGCAACTTTACCTGGGTGTGCCAACTTCAACTTTATTGGCATATGGTCCGAAATGTCGCTTCTTAGAATCGTTGGCGTTACACGTTCAAATGAAGTGTAAAATTTCGAAGTGAGGATTATCTCAAGTTTGGATAATCGTTGTTGTGATTTGGCATCTCCATATGTAAAGGGGCTGAAATCTAAATATAAAATACTAGGGATAGCCGAAAAATTGATGAAGTTACTCATCTGCTCTTTTGTATTTGAAGATATGATGCTTCTCTCTGATGGGCGGGTTAGATTAGCATCCCTCGATCATAGGTCATGATATATCATATAACTTATTACGTGACTCAGGATGTGGTGTCAATTTTAATGGTTCTAAATCTAGACCATATGGTAGATCTCTATAAACTCCGTGAAATTTGAACTTAAGCGATGGATATTTAACCAGCTGAATATTTGGTGATATTCATGGTTTTAGTGTTGTTTTAGGTGATTTGAGGGTTCGACTAAGTTCGTATGATGAGTTAGGACTTGTGGGTATATTTGGTTGAGGTCCCAAGGGGCTCGGGTGAGTTTCGGATGGTTAACGGGATGGATTTTGGACTTGGAACTCTGCTGGAATTTTTCTGATGCACCATCTGGTTTCCTTCATCGCGTTCGCCAAGAGGAATTGAGAGGCTGGCAATATTTGCTCTTCGCATTCGCGAAGAGAAGAACGCGTTTGCGAAGGGTGGAATGGGTGTGAATCGCGAACGCGAGAGGTGTTACGCGTTCACGAAGAAGAGAGGAAGCAGCTGAGGACCCCAGGCAATTGGTCTATGTGATCGCGTAGGGGGTGTCGCGTTCACGTAGTGAGGGGGAATGAAGCATCGCATTCGCGATGGGTGGAACGCGTTTGCGTAGAAGGCATTGAGGCACATGCATTTTGTGCTTCGCGAACACGAGGGTGATGTCGTGTTCGCGAAGGAGGAATTTGAATGGGAACTATTTTGTGCTTCGCGAACACGAGGCACTGACCTCGTTTGCGAAAAGAAAACCCTGGGTAGTGAGTTTAAGTTCTAAAAATGGGACTTCGTCCCATTTTCAATTTTTGAGGAATTAGAGCTCAGGAAGAGGTGATTTTCGGGAGTGTTTCAAGAAAAACAATGGGGTAAGTGTTCTTAACTCAATATTGGTTAAATTACCCGAATCCATGGTTGTTTTTATCATTTAATTGGTGAATTGAGTTGGAAAAGTTTGAAAACCCTCTTGGTTTAAATTGAAGATTTGAGGGTCGATTGGAGTCGGATTTTGGTAAAATTAGTGTGGTTAGACTCATGGTTGAATGGGATTCCGGATTGTATACCTTTTGTCGAGTTCCAAGACATGGGCCCCACGGGCGATGTTTGAGCTAATATTCGGATTTTTATGGAAAATTATTATTTTCTTAGGGAATTAATTCCAATGAACTTTATTGACTTTAACAAATTATTTATAGCCAGATTCAATGCATTTGGAGACCAATTCACGAGGAAAGGACATTGCAGAATAAGAATTTCACACCTTGATGTAAGTAACACTTCTAAACTTGGTTCTGAGGGTATGAATCCCCGAATTTGGTATGATATAAATTGTTTGGAGGTGACATACACGATAGGTGACGAGCATGTGGACGTGCACCACATAAATTGTATCTTGAATAAATCTTGTGCAGTTTTAAGATTAATGAATCATGTTATTATCTGAACATTCTCCACATGTAAGAGAAATTGAGCTGAAGCTCCTATTAAAGATCATGTTTAGGCTACGTGCCAATATTTTGGGACCCATGGGGTCATGTTGTTATTGAATTAATTGTTAAAAAATATATATTTCAAACTCATTAATAATTGTCCATTGAGAGGATATTTATGGGATTGAGATGCGCAATGCAGCAGTCCATTTGGCTTTATATATGTTATTATTAAATGGATCGGGGCTGCCCACCTGCAGCAGGCCAGAATGTCTTTATACATTATTATTGTTCTGGATCGGGGCTGCCCGCCTGCAACAGGCCTTATTGGCTTTACTATTTTATAGATCGGGGCTGCCCGCCTGCAGCAGGCCAGAATGGCTTTGTACATTATTATTTTTCTGGATCAGGGCTGCCCGCCTACAATAGGCCTTAGTGGCTTTACTACTTTTTGGATCGGGGCTGCCCGCCTGCAACAGGCCTTATTAGCTTTACTATTTTATGGATCGGGGCTGCCCGCCTGGAGCAGGCCTTATAGTCTTTGTTATTATACAGATCGGGACTACCCGCCTGCAGTAGGCCATATTGGCTTTGTATTACACTTGGGCTGAAGGAGCCCCTCCGGAGTTTGTACACACCCCCAGTGAGCATAGATGATCATCGATATTCGGGATGGACTTCCCAGGGCATGGACTTGCCTTACTTACTAGTTATATATATATTTGGGATGAATTTTTCCCAGGGCATGGACTTGCCTTACTTATTTGTATTGTAATGAGTTTACCTGGAAATGGATCTTGATCGAATTATTTATATTTGCTGGATTGGCCTTATACGGTACTGAGTGGCAAAGTGTCAGTCGATGTGTATTTATATATGGGTTGGAACACCCCCGGGCTGAATTGGCCATAAATAGTACCAAGTGACCGGATAATTTGTGACCAGTATTTACATGGGGTCTTTTTACTGAGATGTCATATGCCTCATATCATGCAGTATTGATCTATTTCATTTGTATTGAGTTTAACTGTTGAACTTGAA
>AWOL01S0063818.1:12823-23899 GCA_000715115.1 Nicotiana otophora
GAGTGCTGAGTGACTGGGAGGCATGAGTGAATTTGAGGTATGCCCGAGTGGCAAGAGTGATTGTGAGGTATGCCCGAGTGGCAAGAGTGATTGTGAGGTATGCCCGAGTGGCACGAGTGACTGTGAGGTTTGCCCGAGGGGCTGTATATGAGTGATGTTTTGCCCGAGGGACTGTTTATAATTTCATTATTTTTGCTTACTTTTGCATTTTTCCTCTGTTTGGAAACTGTTGAAAAATCTCTTTAAATGATTTTTTTTACTGGAACTGGGTTTAAACGAGATGTTTTGATTCAAATCCTGATTTTTAAGCATGTGCTAGTTTATTGAGATTTCCTGATATGAATAATCGCATGATATGAATGTTATGTGCTTTATTGCTCGTCACTATTGCTCAGTCTTTATTTATTGTTGTTACTTACTGAGTTGGCGTACTCACATTACTCTCTGTACCTTATGTGCAGATCCAGGTATAGCTAGACACGATAGCGGTTGTTGATTGTTCTGATTGCAGATTTTTTCCCCGGGGATAGCAAGGTAACTGCCTGGATCGCAGCCCTGCTCTTCTACCTCTTATCTTCCTTTAGTTGTATTTAGCTATTTTCCAGACTGAGTTAGTTTTGATATTGTTAGACAGATTGTAGTAGATGCTCATGACTAGTGACACTCCGATGTCGGGCTTTTCCTTCCGTACTTTTATTTTGATTTGAACTCCTTTACCAATGTTTTTATGTTAAATAACATTGAAATTATCTTTGAAATGAAAATATCGATTTGTTTTGGAAATGAGTTGGCTTTCCTAGTTCTACGATAGGCGCCATCACGACATGGGTTAGTTTGGGTCGTGACATCCCATGTTCATCATCTTCGTCAGTCTTCCGATTCTCTAATTGGGTCGGAGCTGACGGTTGTGATTTCTATTTGGTATTCCGTTCCTCCTTCGAACCGATCCTTTTGCAGATGATAGTGAAGATATCAGAGTTTCTTCTTCGACAAAAAACATTTCTCTTGCGGCCGGTTGTTCTCCGTAAACTGTTTTGACTCCCTCCGATGTTGGGAATTTCAGAACCTTGTGAAGGGTCGAAGGTACAACTCTCATATTGTGGATCTGCGGCCTTCCAAAAAGGTCGTTGTACCTCATATCGCCTTCTATTACGTAAAACTTTGTTTCTTGGATGGTTCCGACCACGTTTATTGGCAGAATTATCTCGCCTTTGGTAGTTTCACATGCCATATTGATTCTGTTTAGAACCAGGGTTGCGGGTATGACCTGGTCCTGCAGGCCGAGCTTCTCTACGACCTTCGATCTAATAATGTTGGCCGAGCTACCTGGATCAATTAACACACGTTTAACTTTAGTTTTATTTATAAGTACAGATATTACGAGTGCGTTATTGTGAGGTTGCATGACTCTTTCTGCATCTTCATCATTAAAGGACAAGGTCCCTATGTGTGCGTAATCCTGAGTTCGGGATCGTTTTTCTCTTATAACCGACATCTTAGTGCGTTTAAGCACCGACCCCTGAGGAGTATCTATCCCATCGATGATCATGTAGATGGTGTGTTATGGCTCTTCTTGTTCGTTTCGTCTGTTGAAATCCCTGTTTTGAAATGATTTTTGGCCCGGTCATTTAAAAATTCTCGAAGGTTCCCTTTATTGAATAACCGGGCTACCTCCTCTCTTAGTTGTATGCAATCCTCCATTCTGTGGCCATGAGTGCCATGATATTCACACATTTGATTGGGATTTCTCCGGGCAGGGTCGGTCTGCATAGGTCGAGGCCATTTAGTATCTTTGATGCGTCCGATAGCTGATACGATAGCGGATGCATCGATGCTAAAGTCATACTCCGACAATCGAGGTGCTTCCTTAGGTCCGGTATGCCTATCGAACCCACTTCTGTCCATCAGCCCCCGAGATCCTTGACCTGAATCATTTCACTTTTTGCCTAGTACGGGGTTGCGTGAAGGTTCGCTACCCCTACGATTTCCGTTATACGGCCGACATCGATCCTTGTTTGACCTTGGTTCTCGGTCGATACCTCTTTTAATGTCGGACCCAGAACCTAACTGGTCTTCTTCGTCTCTTATTTTGGATTGATATCGATTGTGCATATTAGCCCAAGTAATACCTGGGTACTAGATCAGGTTATACTTCAGCCGCCGTGAATCCATCGAGCTTCGTTCGTTCAGACCTTGAGTGAAAGCTTGAACAGTCCAATCGTCTATGACTGGTGGGAGATCCATTCGCTCCATTTGGAAACGAGATACGTATTCTCTTAGCATCTCGTTATCATTTTGTCTTACCTTGAATAGGTCCAACTTCTATGTGCTTTTACGAAAGAATCTTCAAGCATAGCAAAAGAATCAATAGAGTTAGACGGTAAATTATGATACCATATCATTGCTCCCTTTGACAGGGTTTCACCGAATATTTTCAATAATACAGATTCGATCTCATCGTCCCTTAGATCGTTCTCTTTGATGGCACATATGTAAGAGGTGACATGTTCGTTGGGGTCGGTCGTTTCGTTATATTTAGGAATCTCGCGCATGCGAAACTTCGTTGGGATCAGTTTAGGAGCCGCGCTCGGGGGGTGGGGGGGGAAGGCTTTTATATGAATATTTTGGAATCTAAGCCCTTCAATATCGGTGGTGCCCCCCGGGATCTGATCAACCCTGGAGTTATATGTTTCCACTTTTTTGTCGTTTGCCTCGATCCCCCTTTCTTCTTACTCTATTCATTTTGTCAGTTCTTCGAGAATCTTAACAATTTCGGGATTAGTCCCCGATTCTTGCTCATTTGGCCTTACTATAGTTGGCCCCATTTTGTGGGTGACTTCTTGGGGGTGAACTGGGCTCGAGTCTGGTCGGTGCTTGAGTTTGGCTCTGCAACTAGGCTATTGCTACTTGTTGAGCTTGCAACATCTCGAATATCATACGCAAACTGATTCCGTTTTCCTCAGCGTTTTGGATATTTCGAGTTGTAGACCGAGTTCCACCATGAATGTTATTTTCACGGTCAGAACGTTGGTTCACCTCGATGGCTGCATGTGAAATGACGTCTATTGGATCTTCGACCCGAGCTCCAACGGGATCGACGAGTGGCCTTCCACCTCCGGGGGTTAAGTTGTTGTTCTCATCTTGAAGGCCAGCTTCGTTGTCGATAGGTAAGGCCATTAATTTAAAATTCGTCGTTTTCAACCTGAAATTAAAGATACTTCTAGGAGCAAGTGTAAAATGATGTGTTTTGTAGAGATTTGTACCAAACAACCACGGTTATCCTTAGCCCTACGGTGGGCGCCAAACTGTTTACCTGAAAAACAGATAGAGTTGAATTTGTACGTAGTTCTAAGGGTACGTGGTATAACTTGACACGAATCGTAAAAGTAAGTAGAAATATCAAATATTGACTGTAAAGAATGAAATACAAATCAAGTTGAATGAAGAATGATTTATGGATAAGCTAGATGAATCAATGTATAAAGCTCAAAAGGATAATCTCCCAAAATGAGAGTGTCTCAATAGTATCTGAGTTATATTGTATCAATGCCTTTATGATTTCTTGTTTACAGAAATAATAGTCATCCTTCTTATAGTGGAGGGATCCTACTTTGGATATAATTAAAAATACATAGTGGGGAACCCATGATAGAATAACTGTTCCGTAATTCCCGACGAAATTCACTCCCTTAGTACGGCTGTAACGGCTCTTGTCCCTTGGCTCGATCTTGATCGGACTCGATATTGACTTGAGCTCAATATTGACTCGGGGCCCGGTACTGACTTGGGCTCGGTATTGGTCGGTCTCTAGCTCTTAAGCTCGATAACTCCGCTTCACATCATAGCTCGATATTGGCTCGAGCTCGACAATGGCTTCGAGCTCGGAATTCCTAAAATACGAGCTCGGTGACCTGACTTCAGATCTCATCATGATATTACGAAAACGCTCCTTGGTCCACTATGTTCCAATCTTGACTAATCATACGAAGGTTGTAACCGGTTTGACCGTATACAAACATAAAGAGCTCCCTTTTGCTAATTGAAAGCAAAGTTTGATGCTTAAAGTGAGGCGTATTTCTAAAATCTTAATTAGTCTGTGCTAAGTTGCCCGCAAAATCTTGCTGTCGTTTATATTTCATTTGTATTAAAGCTAAACTTCGGCGAAGTATCGTTTGATTTGCAAACAAATTATATCAAGATTATATATAATACTGGAATATAGTAATAATGAGATTATTTAACAAATATATTTTTATTGGCTAATATTAGTTTATCAAATTTAAAATGAGATATGGAGAGTATGATATAGAATATGTCGTTGATTTTATAATAGATAAACGGGTAACTTGCATTTTTAGTTTTAACCCTGGCCTTTTTAAAGAACTTTAGGAAAAGTGCTTTAAGAATGACGCTTTTGTTATTTGATTGTTTTTATTCAGAATTAGCTACTTTGAGATTATTATTCCATATTGAATGTAGTATAAATATAATACCAGTAAAATTAATCTTTAGATTTATATCCAAAACAAAAATCCAACCAAATACAGATTATATAATTTCACATTATCTAGCTGGATTATCTCCTTATAAAATCAGATTAGGGAAACATCTATTTGAATTAAGAGAATATTAACAAGACACACTCAACAATCAAGTCTCTAAAATAAATGGAGAATTATGTGAGGATTTTTTTCTCCTTAAATTAAAAGTATCAATTTCTAGCAAAACTTTCAAATAACACCAAACAACTGTGGTTTTGTCAACAAATCATCGATCGTTTCATTTCTTACAAAACGAAGACCAAAAATATCAAAGAAGCAGACAAATTTGTCATTTGTAATAGCCTTAAAATTCAACAACTTTTTACAACCTCAACTTTTTCGAAGACATCGAAGCCCACCTTACTCCCTCCCTCCCCCCACCCCCCCAAAAAAACTAAAAAACTTTGCCACTCGAATAATGTAAAAATTCTCATTTTTCAATACAAATACTACTTCTAACGTTTCTTCTTCTTGTGAACTCAAACCAAACTTTGTACTTTATATTCTCTAGGCTTTTAATTTTCCTTCTTTCTAAAACTTCAGAAGAAGAAAAGGGTGTTGGTGACTTTAGTCCTGAAAAAGCAAAAAATGAAGAGAATGGAGAAAATGATATTTCTGGTTCTTCTAAATTTGTTGGGAATTTTCTTGGCTTCAATGGCAGAAGATAAACTTATGAGTCCTTCAAAATTAAGAATGTTTGTTGACAAACTTCCAGATATGCCCAGAATCAAAGGTTATGATGTTATCAATGGTGTTCATGTTCCTAAGTCACTCAAGATTGGCATGTACCACAAGAAATGGGTAAGCTACTAATTTTATATATCCCGAGTTTAAGTTTTGTGCACTGCTTCTAAATAAATTTTATACATTATTATCAAATTAAGTTGATATATAACACGTAATTCTTTATAGCAGATATCATAACTTAAGAAAATAAGATAATAACTTGTTATAACCATCAAATTTAACTGGTGTAAAAGTTCTTTACACTATTACATATTTTTTCTTGTGTGTGTGTGCGTTTTTTAATCTTTTTATCAACAATGCTTTTTCTTCAGAATGCAAAATCAATTCTTTTATGTATAATTCTAAGACCTGTGACCTGAAAATTGGTAAGACCATATAAAGAGACAATATATCTTCATGTAGTTTTTTATATCATAGAAAAATATAATTCCTATAAATAGGATTGGGAATAGGAAATCTAAAAATGGAGTATTTTGTTTCATTGCATTGTATTCTTGATTCTTGCACTTCATTATCCGAAATAAGGGGGGAAATTGACAAGTCACCTACCAAGTTTTCCACAGTAATATTTGCTTGACTCCAGTTTAAAGTCTTGTTACTGTAAAAAGCTGGACTTTATATCTTACTGAATTTTTAGAAAAGCTTTAATTCCAGGGGCCTAAACATTTATTTATCTACTTTAGAGTAGCATTATTTAGTCCTTCTTAATAATCGCAATATTAATTGTGAAAATTTGTACCAAGGCTTTAGAGTAAAATAACTTTGAATGGTAAGTGGCCTAGACATCTAATCATACAACCATTGAAACCAAACACATATGTATTCCATTTAGAAATTTTACTAATATTAATTTTATACCCAATGTTTATTCCACCAATATAATAGAGTAAGAAAAAGTTACTTCCAACTTTAGCATTGTTTAAATGTTACAAGAATTTCTTTGGTATTCTGGATGTCCAAAGTCCAGATCATATATCCACTAGCACTACCTTCTTAATCATTACTTTGGAATAAATGTAACGTACTTGAGAATGGAGGAATTTTTATTTATTTTTTGCATAAAGTATAGTACATTAATATAAAATTACTAGATAGTCATTGAATCAGATTCTCTTCAGGACTTGCAGTTTTTTTTTTAACTGAAAAGAAATTAACAATCAATAATAATATTCTTTTTCTCCACAAAGTTTCATTCTTTTCCTTGTTTAATTTAACTTTGGATATAAATCAGCACAACTGACAATTTAAGAAATCTTTATAGAAGTAGAATAATTCAACTTGTTATAGTTGGTTACGCATAATTTATTCTAAGTTATCAGTCGATATTTATTATATAAAGTCGTCCACAATTACTTTTAAAATAAATTTTTGTTTCATATGCAGAAATTCCACAGGGATCTTCCTGCAACTCCGGTATTTGCATATGGTACATCAAAGCACACAGCAACGGTCCCTGGTCCTACAATCGAGGCCGTTAATGGAGTTGAAACTTACATTACGTGGCAAAATCACCTCCCTTCAAAACACATGCTTCCTTGGGATCCAACAATTCCAACAGCTACACCTTCTTCAAAGAAAGGAATTCCTACTGTAGTGCACCTCCATGGTGGAATTGATGAACCAGAAAGTGATGGACATTCAGAAGCATGGTTTACTAAAGGATTTAAAAATCTTGGACCAAAATGGACCAAAAAGAAGTACCATTATCATAATTTTCAACATCCTGGAACCATGTATTACCACGATCATGCAATGGGGTTGACTAGGGTTAACATTTTGGCTGGTCTAATGGGAGCCTATGTTATTCGTCAACCGAGTGTCGAGGGGCCACTGGGATTGTTATATGGTGAAGAATATGACCATCCGTTGGTTGTTTTTGATCGTGGTTTTCGAGTAGATGGTTCGATTTACATGAATTCTACTGGAAATAATCCTTCTATACATCCTCAATGGCAACCTGAATATTTTGGTGATGCAATTATTGTCAATGGTAAGGCATGGCCTTACATGAGGGTAAAACGAAGGAAGTATCGTTTTAGGATCATCAATGCAAGTAATGCAAGGTTCTTTAAGTTTTTCTTCACTAATAATATGACGTTTATCCATGTGGCATCTGATTCAGCTTATCATGAACGACCGGTGGTGCTCCATGACCTACTATTAGCTCCATCAGAAATTGCTGATGTGATTGTTGACTTTTCAAAGTCAAAGTCAAACTCGACCATCTTAGCCAATGACGCACCATATCCTTATCCTTCTGGTGATCCTGTTAATGAAGCTAATAGTAAGGTCATGAAGTTCATTATCGAACCACATCACGTGGTAGATACAAATCGCATTCCACAAAAATTGATGAAGTATCAATCTCCTGATGTATCTGAGGCTTCAAATACAAGGTACATAGCTTTTTACGAGTATGCTAGTGACATTGACGAGCCTACACATCTATACATCAATGGAAAATCATTTGATGCACCAGTTACTGAGATGCCAAGAGTTGGGACCAGTGAGATCTGGAACATCATCAATCTAACAGAGGACAATCACCCATTGCACATACATTTAGGTTTATTTGTTGTTTTAGATCAAACAGAATTGATCAATGAAGAAGAGTTCAAAACTTGCATGATGAAATTAAATGATGCAATTAAGTGCAAAATTAGCAAGTATACACATGGGAAAAAGACAGAGGTGCCTGTCCATGAGAAAGGGTGGAAAAATGTGTACAAAATGATGCCAGGACATGTTACAAGAATATTTGTGAGATTTTCTTATATTCATTCAAATGCTTCATATCCTTTTGATGCAACAGCAGAGCCTGGTTATGTTTACCATTGCCATGTAAGTTTTTCACCTTCAATTTCTATTTTCTTATATTCATTCATATTAAGGGGCCTTGGAGCAACGATAAAGTCGTTTTCTGTGACCTATTGGTCACGGGTTCAAGCCGTAGAATCTACCATTAAGGTAAACTACCTACATCACACTCCCATGAGGTGCGGCCCTTCCTCGTATCCCGCATGAACGGGGATATTTCATGCACTTGTCTGCCCTTTTTTCTTACGTTCATTCATATCCACCTTTCACCAACAAACAATTTTTTTCCAAAAACTATTTCAACCATTTTTCCAACCAAAAGCTACCTATGTATGTTTAAATTTAGTAGTAATATTTAGTATCAATTTGCAAACAAAAGAAACAATTTAAAATGGATCTTGAAATAAAATTATGGAAAATCATACTGTGGACTGAAAGGGAGGTATTGGAAAATTGTTGCAGAGGAATCTGAGCTGGTGCTTTTGTTGGTCCTTTTCAACCATTCACGAGTTTTCTGCAGAAAGAAAAAGCTTTGTATAATTTGTCGTAATGAAATGACAAGTAGTAGTCTACTTCACAGTTGAACTCCCCAAAGTACTTTATTTTCTAGGGTCCTTTTTTATCCATATATTAGTTAAAATGAAAAATTAATATAGGCCGTTAGTAATGATGTATTTTAATTTATTGTAGCAGATAATCTGACTTATTTGGTTATTAATTTTATTTTTATAAACGATTGTCTTTAGTTAATTATTTTTTAGGCAACTTGATAGTGTTAGAAAAATTTAAGTTGCAAGTATATATAAGTTAAACTTAGTAATGAATTACTAGGTAGTTATTACATCAATGTGTATTATTTTATGTTATTATTTTCTTTTTCTTTTTTTGCATGTATTTTTTTGTCTTTCTTTTTGCTTTTTTTTCCCCCTCTATTTGAATAAGTTACATATTATTAGCTATAAAGATTGGTTGCTTTTCCAGCTTAAAAGTCATATTTATTAGTAAATAATTTTTATGGTGCAAAATGCTCATTCTAATTACAGTTCTTATCTAATTATTTCCTTCCTTTTTCTTTAAATACAGATTCTAGATCATGAAGATAATGTCATGATGAGGCCTCTGAAGTTTATCCATTGACAGGAAAGGCTAGAATGATGAAAGAGTTAACTAAAATAAGGGCGAATTAATTAATGGCCTTTTCTTTTATTATTTTTGATAATTGTCGATATTATATACATTTTCAGGAATTTCTGGATAAACAGTGAGAGTTGAACACACACTTATTGATGTGCGTATATGTATAAACCATTTATCAATTTTAATTGAGTGGGAATTCTTTTTATAATAGTGATACTTAGGAGAATATATGCATACCTCGATTATTTTATTAGATATTTATTACTATTTTTTACAAACACAAATATCGGTCCATTACGAAACCATACATTCAGTATCTATGTGGTTATTTTCTTCTCATACGTGTTAGTCATCTGAGTGTAGTATTTATTTTTTTATCAAAAAATTAGCAACCGTCTTTTTTATGACATGCATGGAAAACGAGTTATACTGGATTATAACGTAATTTAGTGTATATATTTTTATTAGTTGATGTTTATTGTTTTAAAAATAGGATATGTGTAATATAAATGAAACAAATGTTTAATTTCACAATAGATAACTTTGGATAGATTTTTTATTTTAGTTTTAAATTTGACCTTCCTAAAAGACTATGGGAGATGAGCTTCTGGAAGTACATTTTTGTTATTCCACATCGAATGTGATATCAAAATAATACCAAATATGTGATATAACTAATTATGAAACTGCTTATAAAATCCAACCAAATATGAGTTAAATAATGATTTCACATTTTATCTAAGAATTATTATTCCTTATCCTTGTAATCAAAATCAGATTAGGACAACATCTATTTGACTTAAGGAAATATTACAATTTGTTATAAATATAACTTAAAATAATAATGTCGAACAAGAAAAAACAAGCTAAGAGATATAGAGAGAAAGAGAGGAAGAGAGATTCTTATTTCTTCTTCAATTATGTGTTTTTCCTATCTATTACAAGACCTTTATATATGCATGAAAAGTGAATAAAAATATGTCATTGAATATGTTATTAAGCATAGAAATATGTCATTGAATATCTCATTAAGCATTTGAGAAGATCATGGAGGAAGAATAGACATCCAACATAATTTGATTTCTCTTATAACACTTCCCCTTGGATGTCCATAGATAATGTGCCTCGCTAAAACCTTATTAGGAAAAAATTCTATGGAAAAAAAAAATCATAGTGAAGGAAAAAAAATACACATATTTATAAATACGCCTTTTGGTTGCCTCGTAAAAAACCTTGCAAGGAAAACCTAGTGGGACAAAACCTTGTAAGGAAAAAAGAGTACAACACGTATTAACTCCCCCTGATGAGAGCATCAATTCACATCCTTGAGCTTTCGCATCCCAATTTTGTACACTAGTTTCTTGAAGGTTGACGTCAGTAGAGATTTGGTGAACAAATCAGCCATATTATCACTTGAACGGATCTGTTGTACATTGATATCACCATTCTTTTGAAGATCATGTGTGAAAAATAACTTTGGTGAAATGTGCTTTGTCCTATCCCCTTTTATGAATCCTCCTTTCAAATGGGCTATGCATGCTGCATTGTCTTTATATAAAATTGTAGGTAATTTATCACACTTCAAATCATATTTATCTCGAATAAGGTGTATTATAGACCTCAACCATACACATTCTTGACTTGTTTCATGAATAACAATTATCTCAGCATGATTAGATGAAGTAGCCACTATTGATTGCTTAGTCGATTGCCAAGATATGGCAGTGCCTCCATATGTAAAAACATAGCCTGTTTGAGATCGAGCCTTGTATGGATCAAATAAATACCCAGCATCGGCATAACCAACAAGATCGGGACTGCAATCATTGTCATA
>AWOL01S0063819.1:0-23648 GCA_000715115.1 Nicotiana otophora
AGTTTGACCGGGGGGTTGACTTTTTGATATCGGGGTCGAAATCCGATTCTGAAAATTTGAATAACTCTATTATGTCATTTATGACTTGTGTGCAAAATTTGAGGTCAACCGGACGTGATTTGATAGGTTCTGGCATCACTTGTAGAAATTGGAAGCTTTAAAGTCCATTAGGCTTGAATTGGGGTATGATTCGTGGTTTTAGCATTGTTTGAGTGATTTGAGGGTTCGACTAAGTTCGTATAATGTTTTAGGAGTTTTTGGTATAGTTGGTTGAGGTCTTGGGGGTTTCGGGTGACTTTTGGATGATTAACGAATCAAATTCGGACTTAAGACCACTACTAAAAATTTTGCTTCTCGTATTTTCGCACATGCGGAAATGGACTCACAGGTGCGATGGTCGCATAAGCGACGATGAGGTCGCAGAAGCGAGGGGTGCTAGTTAGGCAGTGCTCGCAGGTGTGCAAGTTTTCCGCAGATGCGGAGTCGCATCTGCGCTTGGCTTTCCACAGAAGCGGTCTGGCTCGCAAATGCACCCACTTTTACGCAGAAGCGGGAGTCGCAGGTGCGACCTCTTGACCGCATTTGCGAAGGTGCTGGGCAGAACCCTTTAAGTTCGGGGTTTCGTTATTTTTCATCAATTTCGGATTTTGGAGCTTGGTTTGGGCGATTTTGGAGAGGAATTTTTTCACATAACTTTGGGTAAGTGTTTTTGACTCCCTTGTGATTATATTCCATGAATTAATCCTCGTTTTCGGCGTTAGAATATTGATGTTTCGAGAGAAATCGGAGGAATTTTCTACAATTTCATAGATTTGAACACCGATTCGGAGTCGGATTTGAGTAAAATTAGTATGGTTGAACTTGTAATTGGATGGATTATTGGATTTTGTAACTTTTGTCGGGTTCCGAGATACAGGCCCTACAAGCAAGTTTTGAGCTAAATTTTGGATTTTTTTGGAAAATTAGCATTTTCTTATGGAATTAATTCCAATAAATTGTATTAACTAAATCGAATTATTTGTGACTAGATTCGAGGCGTTTGGAGGCCAATTCACGAGGCAAAGGCTTAGCGGAATAAAACATTTACGGTTTGAGGTAAGTAATAGTTTTAAATCTGGTCCTGAGGGTATGAAACCCCAGATTTTGTGTCATGTGATTATTTTGGAGGTCGCTCACATGCAAGGTGACGGGCGTGTGGGCATGCACCGAGGGGATTGTGACTTGGTCCGTCCCGTAAAACTGTAAAGTTGAATAACTTATTGTTAGCTATATGCTCTCTATGTGTTTTGAAAATTTGACTGTAAGTCATATTAGAAACCATGTTTAGGCTATATGTTGGTACTGTTGGGACCCACAAAGGTCGTGTACATGTTGAATTATATGCTAAATTGTTGCTTTGTACTCAGTCACAGTTTACTTGTTTATTTTATCTTAGTCTCTATTGTTCATTATTGATGCATCATATTATTGTTATTTGGGCTGAGTATCATGACTATTGAGATCCCGAGAGACAGGAGAGATTTATGATTGAGTGACGCCGAGGACTTGATTGTGAGATATGTTTATAGCACGTGAGTTGTCCGTGCAGCACGAGAGTTATCCGTGCGGATCCAGATATTATTATACTATAGCACGTTAGTTGTCCGTGCGGATCCAGATATTAATATTATAGCACGTGAGTTGTCCGTGCAGCACGTGAGTTGTCCATACGGATTATAGATCTTGGACTGTAGGAGCCCCTCCAGAGTCTGTACACTCCCAGTGAGCGCGGGTACCTATTGAGTGTGAGTGCTGAGGGCTGAGAGCCGAGTGGTTGAGCTGTTATGACGAGTTGAGTCACTGTTGCCCTGAGAGGATGTACTTGTTTTTCATTTGTTGTTACACTTAGTTACTATCTATCATTGTTGTGAAATTCTCTGAAAGATTTTATATCTTGATTATATAAACTTGAACGGTATAAAATTGATTTGACTTAAACTGTTGGATTTAAAAGTATGTTTAATATATGCTGGAATTACTGAAAATGAACTGTAGTTGTGTAGCTCGTCACTATCTTCAGTTCCTTATTTATTATTGTTACTTGCTGAGTTCGATGTACTCATACTACACCCTGCACTTCGTGTGCAGATCCAGGTGTTCCCGGATATAGCGGGTGTTGATTCTTTCGCACAGTTGATTTTTCGGAGATTCTGAGGTAGCTTCCGTGTTTCGCAGACCTTACCTCTCCTTCCCTATCTCCTTATTTACTATATTTGGTCTTAGACTATTATAGACCGTATTTTTTAGACTTGTATTCATATTAGATGCTCATGTACTTAGTGACATCGAGAGTTTAGATATTATGTTTTCAAACATAAAAGATATGGGAGTTTAATAAGATTGTCGGCTTGCTTATATTGAGATAGGCTGTCACGACCCGAAATTTCCTCATTCGGACCGTGATGGCGCCTAGCAATAGGCAAGCCAACGTTAGAATAATATTATTCATTTTTAAAATAATTTTTAAATTTGTTAATAACAAAGAACAAATGCGGAAGTAAAGTCTAAAATATAGTGAATAATCCATAAAAACAACGATATCTAAATACTATCTCAGAATTGGTGTCACAAGTGCACGAGCTTCTAGAATAAATACAATTAAAGGTTTGAATAAAATAAAGCTGTCCGAAAATAAACACACAGCTAAAGTAAAATAGACGGGGACTTCAGAACTGCGGACGCCATGCAGTTATACCTCAAGTCTCCTCCGAGTAGCTGAAATCCGAGCAAGTCTATGGCACGCCGCTGGGACCAACTCCGAAATCTGCACAAGAAGTGCAGAGTGTAGTATCAGTACAACCGACCCCATATACTGATAAGTGTTGAGCCTAACCTTGATGAAGTAGTGACGAGGCTAAGGTGGGTCACTTACATTACCTGTACGCAANTTCGGTTTATTTTTATAAAAAAAAAAATCTACCCTAATTATCGGTGCGGTTATAGATTTATATAAAAACCTACGGATTCTTTAAAAGAAACCTAAAAATCGGTTCGGTGCGGTACGGTTTGGTCGGTTTAGTCGGTTTCCGAATATCCATTGACACCCCTAGGCTAGACAATATAACTAGTCGTCAGAAGCCTATTCCACTCTTTCTTTCTTCTTTCCCCCTGAATGATGCCTTAGGTCGATTAACCCCACAGATGTGAAGATTAAAAAGATACGTATACATATACACATGCACATATACATCTACATACATATATCATGTTAAGGACTTAGTAGATTGTTTTTCAGAGAGAAAACTTTTATTCGTAGAAGCTGATAACCCACTTTTTTTTTTGAGAGGGTAAGCTGATGATAACCTACTTCTAATGTCAAATAATTGAAAACAGAGAATAAATACCAAATTGCAATACCAAAGCAGATTATAACTTCTCACATTCAGGAAGAAACTCAAGGAAAACAAATGCATTTCAGAATTCCTATCAATAAAAATCAGAAAATTAAAAACAAAAAACCAAGCGAGTGATAGTTGGAAGTCAATAGTAGCAAACAACTTGTATACAGATCTATGATTAGTAACAGAACTTAATTAAATGTTCACAACTTAGAGAAAGGGGGGAAATTACCTTGAGATAGAGATCTCATAAGGAAATGTGACACACTCAAGATTTGGTATTGCAGGAATATGGTCCTTTTTTTCATTTACAAATTTTATTATCTGAAACATAACTTCACGAAGAGATGACTCTAACACTGTGCGTCGGGCATTCCTCTCTTCAGAAGCACTCTCTGCAAAAAGGTTATACTTCCCTTTACAAAACTGACTAATGAACAAGTTATAAAACTGTATGGCAAAAATGTTCAAAAAAAAGGAAAAGATAAACGGTGGTACCTCCTGGATCAACTACTTTTGAGAGATTGGACTTGCCAGAATGACCTTTCGGATGATGAGCCACATTTAAATTTATGTACCAGTATTCCCAGTAGAAACGTTCAACTTTGTTGGTGAACCATGAGGCTTGTTTGTTTTTGACTTCATAAAAGGATAGGCAAATCTGCATATTTTCTCCATCCAGTTACAGAAATATGCATGTTGATGTTACAACAAAAAGTTCCATTAGATATTTAGACCAGCACTGATTTCACTAGTGATTAGAATTCCACAAGATACTTATACATAGTCAAAAGGTTACATGCAACAATATCCTGAGAAAATCACAACATACAATAGTACCAAACAGTAAGAAACAAAAAAACAACCAGAAATCACGAGAAATTCTCATGACTAAAGAGCATATTTAAGAAAAAGAAATGGCTATCTTAATACGTAAACATTGAACAGAACTATAAAGTAGGAAAGTGAATGGCCATTGGCCAAAACAACGATCATCACCTACAGAAACAAACTGCAACCACTAACCTGATTTTTCCTGTTAGGATGCTTCTCAACCCTATCAATGAATTGGGTAATCTTCTCTTCAATTTTCTTTTCAACCTCCGCATCACCACACTGTGCCTACATAACATAACATGAAAGAACAATAAATCAAGACTATACCGTAGAGTAGTAAATCAGAAACTTATTGCTTCCACCATAAGTGATCCCCAAAAAAATAGGGAAAGGAAAAACAAAAAGAAAAACAAAAAACACATGGTACATTATAGTATTACACCAACCTCTCCTCTAAGCTATCATAATTTGAAGGAACTCCCTTTCGGTACTAAACTTACATTAATTTCCATCTAGTTCAGTGTGCCGCTATAAGCATATCTCACTATAGCCAATAGTTAGTTTGACTGTTAATTTGCCTTATCTAAAAAAATTAAAATATCTTAGCTTCTAACATCAAGCATAGATGTCGCCCTGTCCTTTTCAAAGGTCATGATGTCATATCCACATCTCATGTCTCGTCTTTGAATCAATCAAGAATCCTCATGTCACAATAGCTTGTTCTATTTTTTTAAGAAACCACACTGATTTAAAAAGAAAAAGAGTTAAACCCCACCAATCTAATACTATAAGAATTTATCACTTACATAGATAATGTCAAAGAGTTCTGAATCAACATCCTTCGGCCGCAGCAGGCCTAATGCTCTGTGGAACATAATTGTATGAAAAATACCTGCAATTCACCTTTCTATTATTTGGGATAGAGATACATACTGTATCAATACTACAGTCAAAATTGTTAGAAATTCTAAGATTGCAATCATTGAATGATGAAATCTAGGAGGAACTGACCTCAAAATAGCAAAGAAACAAAATCACGAAAGGTGAATGTCAAAACCGCAGTCGACAAGATATTCAGAAAACATCTTCTTAGAACACATGAACAATGTGAAAATTTGAACAGTATGTTTAGTTATTCATCAACATATGCAACTACATTTAGACTGTAATATGTATGTTGTACAACTAATGATCTTATCTAAGTCAACTTTTTTTATTGTTCTTTTCTAAGTCAATTTGTGGTATATAATTTTCATGGATTAATCCATTTTAGTCCTCCGACTTTCTATAGTACTTCAGTTTTGACTTGATGGTATTTGGGAATCAAGAGTATGGATATCTGACGGTTCATGACTTTTTCCAATGACGGTGGTGTCCGGGTATTTCACCGAATACTTGCAAGTATCGGGTAACTCTGCCCACCAAGGCTTAGATCGCCGTAGATGGGTGACAGTTGATAACTTTCTACCATCTAATACTTCCAAATCAAAAAGAAAAATTCCATCTTCAACAGGAACAAGAACAACCAATGTGTAATTCCCCATTGTCTTTCTGGATAGAAATTTGTCGCCCAAGTCTAGATTAGACAAAAAAAAAACTAACCAATAAAAGCCAATGCTGACACTGAGATCATTCAATAAGCCTAGCATCATATACCAAGCTTAGTCAAACAAGTCAATAAGCTATGAGCTGAAAGTTTATCAATGTTTATCCATCCTAATGCCCTAATTGCATATGTAGTAAGGCCATCACAAATAAAGCAGCCACGATTTAAGGAACAGAACTCACATCGGAGGACTTCTCGTATCTCAAAATGCTCCACATCCTTCAGCCCAAAAAAAAACGAAAAATAAAACTATGAACTATGATCAAACTCAAAAAAGAAACTCGGAATTCATATATGCACAAAACAAAAGCAGAAACTTACAAGTTCTTTTAGCTGGCAAACTTCACAATTCATGATTGATGATTCCTCTTTAGTTTAGGCTTTCAAAACGCCGCGATTGATCTAGGAGACGAGGGAAGTTATGAACCCTAAGAGTACAGTTCGAGTTTCGCTCCTAAACTGGAGAACTTAATTACGCTAACGCAGTGAACGAGGAATTAGACGAAATCGAGGATGTTAACTTTGTTTGGCAACGACTAATACCTTGGATTTGATCGGATCGTATTAACGGCTTACCTAAAAATAGTTGTCTCGCAAATTATTAATCAATTTTAGAAGTTCAAAATATAATTAATTATTTTTTCTTTTTTTTATTCTTAGTAATAATTATAATGCAAATACCTTATTTATGAATGGATAATTTTGTTCAAATATCAATAAAAAAAACTTAAATATTAATATATAAATAAAGTTAAAGTAGTCAAAATCTCATCAAAATTAATTTTTCTTAACATTACATATAACATGAGACGAAGAGAGTGAGTAGAATTTATTCTTTTATTTTACCGGATTTCATTATTGTTAAAATCTTGTTTGGTTTTGGACTTCTTCCGGATTTTATTAAAATCTTTAAATACCAATTTTATTTTGTTGAAAATTACTATATTTTCTGAAAATTAATAATATATAATATCGAGTAATCTCATATCCAAAAAATCAGAAACAATTTCAATATTCAAACCAAACGGGAATTAACTTTAGAGTTTTATTGTTGACCAATTTTTTAAAACGACTATGTTCAAAGTGTACTTCTTTGTTTTACCTTTTAACCAGTGTTTTAAAAGGCGTGGGCGTAAGGCGAGGCGTTTTACATATGTCTCAGCGAGGCATAAGGCCCGAGGCACGGGGCGTAAGCCCCATAGGTATTTAATTTGTAATATTTTATAAAATAATATAATGACAGTAAATATTTATAAACAGGTAAAATTGCATAAAAATTGAAGAAAACTATATATATTATACACTACTTACAAGTAATATTTTAAAAGGCGGGGGCGTGAGGCGGGGTGTTTTACTTGATATGGGGCGAGGCGTAAGCCTGGAGGCACGGGAGGGAGGCGTAAGCCCCATGGATCTTTAAAATTTTTAATTTATAAATTAATAAATAACATAATAACACAAAAAAATATATAATATAAAATATAAATTAAAAAGTTAAAAATTAAAAGAAAATTAAAGGAACTCATAGAAAAAAATATCTAAGAATGATTCTTAAGTATAACTAATGCATACAAATCACGTATAACGTCTTTAACTTTTAATTAATTAAAAACTTACAATTTCTTTAAAAACAATGATCAAATTCCACATTTTACCTTCCTAAAAGTAAATAATTAATAAAATCTTATTAGTACGATAATTAAAATATTACTCCTTCATGAATAAATACAAATTAGTTTAAAATATTAAATTAATAAAAATGTATAACAAAGAGGGACAAATGAACTAAGACACGACCAATAACAAGTGAAGATATAAATTCGCAATAATATGTCTCATTATTAGAGTTATGCTCAATCTTCATATTTCTATCGATGAATAGAACTTTTATCATTAATTTGTTAAAGAATTTTGAAGATCAACGATATTAATTAGGAACTTCGACACGTGATTTGCGTTAGAACTGTTAGGCGAGCCCCGAGCGTTGGGCGTTAGGCGTGTTTAGGGCGCACGGTAGGGCGCTTGGGGCAAAAGCCTCACAGAACTAAGCCACATACATGAGCCCCAGGGCGTTTTGCAAGTGCCCCAGGTGAGTCCCAGAAATGCCTTTTAAAACACTGGTTTTAACATATATAAGATAGTTACTTGAAAATTAATTATCAAGAATATCAAGTATTTCCTTATTCAGCAACAAGAGATAGATCATATAGTTGTTTACCCTTAAAATTGGATAACAATTAAACTTATAATGTGGTTCTAAGGACACGTGATTTCACTTAATACCAATTGATAAATATGAAGATTAATAACAGAAATGAACTATAAAGTAAAGCAAACCAATGTTAGAATGGAACTCAGCCCTCGAGTTTGGATACCCTCGAACTGGTTGATGTAAGAACAATTAAAATATAACAAGCTGATGAACAATAGTATAAACGAGAAAGAGAATTATATTGCTTTGATATCTATGAACAATTTGTCTTACAAATGATTAGAACCCCCCTTTAAATAGTAGAGGAATTCCACGTATGGTATAATTCTAATTACAGAAGGAAATCCCATGATTAGCTAATTAACCGTTTCTGATTTGATCCGTTCCGAGATTTACGTCATGATCCTCGACCAGTCACGGATATCTCGCCTTTCTGTTATTGTGCTATCTTCGATCTTGCTCGATATCTGTCTCATTTGGCTTCGATCGCTACTAGCCTCGATCTCGATAGGTACCTCGATTCTGAATTCGGTACCTTATCCTCGTGATTTAGTCTATTCCGTTACGAGGTCATCCTTTCATGCAACTTCCCGGCCTCTATCAAATAGTAAAATCTGGTGAGCTCGATCTTAACCGTATACAGATAGTCCCCTCATTTTTTTGGAGTGAAATGACAAGAAATGAATTGAGCCATTTTACCTCGACCTGTCATGACGTCATCCTCGTGACGTAAGCGACGAAAGTGACCGAAACGTCCCATTGGTTCAGTTCCCCAAGTCATTAATGGGTGTCAGTTGGTGGTCGACCACTAGTGCCTTTGAACCATCGCCGTGAATCCAATAAATAGACCCATTCCTCATTGATTCAAACTTTACTTTCACTTCCTTCTAATCTCCAAAGCTTTTACATCTCTTAAGTTCTTCCCTTTTACAAAATCTTCAGGTTTTGCTGTTAATCATTTCTCAAATGTCAAGTCCTATTATCTTCCTCTTTTTCAAACTTACACAACCGGTGGAACCTCGTCTTGAGGAATGCATTCCTAGGGGGTGCACGCTAAACTCCGATTTCAAGGCCGATAAAGCCTCATCGATTCTTGGTCGATGCGAGTCAATGTCGAGGTATATATGTTCGATAACTGAGGGATACCTTAGGCAGGTAAAGAAAGACTGCAATTCGGAGGGCAAAGAGGTGGTGATCCCGACCCCCGAAGAAGACATCACCACCCATGTGGAAGGGGTTCTAAGTATTTACACTTACCCTTTCACGTTGGGCCTCTCGACCCCGTCATCGTTGATTTTTATGCGGGACCCTGATCGGTCCTTGTAAATATTTTCGTATGGATAAAAGATTTTTTTTCTCTTTGACCTGTCTTTATTCTATTTCCTACCTCGTGAAAATTCTATTTCATTCATGCTTTCATGCCTTATGGAGATTTTGCTCACAAGTTTGGAATTTTAAGCAACTAGACCGAAGTCGGACCAGTGTAGTCTTTAAAATCGAGTGAGTACTTGCTCGAACTCGAAGTAGAGTGACCATTAGGTTTTAGTTGAGTAAGGACGATTTCTCGAACTCAAAAAATAAAATGGCCCTTAGGCTCTTGAATTAGGCTGATATGGCCTCAAAAGAATGGTTTTTCCCCTTTTTCGGCTTGAAAAATTAATTATAAAAATTTGTCATGCCTTAGCACGAGATAAATTTATACCCATTAGGTTTTTCGAGGATTGGTGTTATCGAAATCCTTTGCTTTGTTATACCTTAGCACAAAATTGTCCGGGAGTTCGAACAATTCGCTACCCCTTAGGGTTTTTCGAGGGTCGATATTATCGAGACTCTTAGAAATTCAGCCGAGTGTTACCTTTTTTAACCGGTTTATGAGAATATTTGAAGGCCTGTTTTATAACGGAATTCGGACGTCTCCGAACCGTGTTAATTTAGCCGTAGCCTTTAGTTTAGGATTTGTCCCTTAGGCTTGTTTCCCTGCTGTATTTCAAACTCGTTCGAAGCGTCAGTCCCCGAGTGGGGTGGCCGTGGCCTATAAAATCGAGGATTGGCTTTTTAAGGTCTTACGATTTCAAAGTTTAGTAATTCGATCATGTTGATTTTTTGGACGGCAGTCCTCGAGTATAAGATAAATTATTTGAACTTCAGTTGTGATCGGCCCTTACGCTAATTTTCACAATAGATCATAAGTATGAAATTGTAAAGTATAAATTTCTCTAAAGTATGGAACATCTGGTAAGGAAAAAAACTTCTTTCAACAGATTACACATGCGTATATGTTTTGCCATTAAGGCTCGAATAATCTACATGGACACGGTTCATTTGACCGTTTGGTCCTTTACCTATCGAGACCCTGTCGACACGAAGTATTTTCCTTGTAACTATCCGAGGGTGATGCCCCCAGTATTCGAGGTTGATTGTAAAGGAGCCTCGGATAGTGTTGAATTGCTCTAAGTTAGCACGAACAATGGTTGTCTTGTTAAAAACCTCGCCGGAAAAACCCATTTGGGACAAAAATCGATCTAAGGAAAAAAGAGTACAACGCGTGCTTTCAGACCTAAGGACTTTGTGTTTGAAGAATCCTTTGGTGTCTTTGATTAAACACCTAGAAATGGTTAGTATAAAATATAAACGAAAATGGAGAAGGTCGTACCTTAGCAATAATATCGTTTAAGGAGTGATATGTTTCAATTTTTTGGTAATTGTTCGTCGTTCATCGTGCCAAGTTTGTAGGATCCCTTTCCGATGATATCGAGGACCTGATACGGTCCCTCCCAGTTAGGACCAAGTTTTCCTTCGTTTGGGTCTCGAGTATTGAGGGTGACCTTCCTTAGAACCAAGTCCCCGATTTTAAAGTGTCGAAGATTGGCTCTTTGATTATAGTAGCTTTCGATCCGCTATTTTCTGTGCGGCCATTCGAACAAGGGTGACTTCCCGTTTTTCATCTAGCAATTCGAGGCTTGTATTCATAGCCTCGTGATTTGACTCTTCTGTTGCATATCGAAACCTGACGCTAGGTTCCCCGACTTCAACCGGGATCAGAGCTTCGGCGCCATATACTAAAGAGAACGGTGTTGCCCCCGTACTGGATTTTGACATTGTTCGATACGCCCAAAGGACTTCGGGCAATATTTCTCTCCATTTTCCCTTAGCGTCGTTCAATCTTTTCTTTAGATTTTGAATGATGGTCTTGTTTGTCGATTCGGCCTGTCCGTTCCCACTAGGATGATATGGCGTCGACGGGATCCTTTTTATTTTGTGATCTTCGAGAAACTTTGTCACTTTGCTGCCGACGAATTGCTTTCCATTGTACAACAGAATCATTACAGATAACATGAGACAGAGGGAGTGAGTAAAATTTATCCTTTTATTTTACCGGATTTCATTATTGTTAAAATCTTGTTTGGTTTTGGACTTCTTCCGGATTTTATTAGAATCTTTAAATACCAATTTTATTTTGTTGAAAATTACTATGTTTTCTGAAAATTAATAATATATAATATCGAGTAATCTCATATCCAAAAAATCAGAAACAATTTCAGTATTCAAACCAAACGGGAATTAACTTTAGAGTTTTATTGTTGACCAATTTTTTAAAACGACTATATTCAAAGTGTACTTCTCTGTTTTAACATATAAAAGATAGTTACTTGAAAATTAATTATCAAGAATATCAAGTATTTCCTTATTCAACAGCAAGAGATAGATCATATAGTTGTTTACCCTTAAAATTGGATAACAATTAAACATATAATGTGGTTCTAAGGAAACGTGATTTTACTTAATACCAATTGATAAATATGAAGATTAATAACAGAAATGAACTATAAAGTAAAACAAACCAGTGTTAGAATGGAACTCAGCTCTCTAGTTTGGATACCCTCGAACTGGTTGATGTAAGAACAATTAAAATATAACAAGCTGATGAACAATAGTATAAACGAGAAAGAGAATTATATTGCTTTGATATCTGTGAACAATCTGTCTTACAAATGATTAGAATCCCCCTTTAAATAGTAGAGGAATTTTACTTATGGTATAATTATAATTAGAGAAGGAAATCTCATGATTAGCTAATTAACCGTTTCTGATTTGTTCCGTTTCGAGATTTACGCCATGATCCTCAACCAGTCACGTATATCTCGTCTTTATGTTATTGTGCTATCTTCGATCTTGCTCGATGTTTGTCTCATTTGATTTCGATCGCTACTAGCCTTGATCTCGACAGGTACCTCGATTCTGAACTCGGTACCTTATCCTCGTGATTTAGTCTGTTCCATTACGATAACATCATTCGATGCAACCTCCCGGTCTCGGTCAAATAGTAAAATCGGATGGACCCGATTTTAACCGTATACAATAGTTAAGACCAATTTCTAGAGTTTCTAAATAAAATAATACATAGTAAGATTTTAGTATCTGGGAAAACAAATCCTTTCGGGCAACAAACCACTCTATGGTGCGACTAAACTAACATTTTATAGATTAAAAAAAGAAAGAATGTTTCTTAGATAATCTGGAAATGAAGATGCATTGCTAAAAAGAAATATTGGAGTTGGTGAATAATAGTACATAAAGGAGTCGTTCATAAAGGGGTCGTTCATTCGCTTGGTTGAGAGACTAGAAAAAATAAACTCACATTACTTGTTTTAGGTTCCAAAAATTTAACGGTCCAAAAGTACTATTTCTCTATATATAGCAATATATTATTTATATAATTATTTTTTATTGTTGATAAATTTATTTCTTTATTGTCATATTAATTTTTAATAACTCAATTTCTTCCACTAATTAATATAACCAAAATAGTTTTCTGTCAATCTTATTTTACGTTTTTACTGAATTATATTTTTTTATTCATTAGTTAGTCACGTAACTATATCTAATAATCTCACTTATCATTTATTTTTCTTACATAAATTATACTCTCTCCGTCCCAATTTATATGAAAGTGTTTGACTGGACATGGAGTTTATGAAATAAAGGAAGACTTTTGAAACTTGCAATATAAAATAAATCATAGAAATTTGTGGGCTAGAAATCATCTCCTTAAGGATAAAAGAAAATCTAAAATTGAATTGTTGCCAAATATAGGAAAGGGGCTGACTAAAAAAAGGGGAGTCACATAAGTTGGGACGGAGGAAGTATGTTTTCTGGGTTCTCCCATTTTAGTTGTGATGCAATCAACGTTAAATCCATTCAATTTTTTGTACTTTATAAAACTAAGTTCTCACTTTTTCATTTTATATCCTCGCTTGTCTAATTTTTCAAAACATGATGCTCATTAAATAATATATATATAAGGCTTCTTAAGGTTTTGCTTTAGGCCTCGGATGTTGTTGAGCCGCCCTTGATGGTGGTGTAAAATAATAATTGTATTAAGTTATACAAGAATAAATATATTATTTTATGCCAGAAATGGAATAAAAGTATATATATTAGCAATATCAAGATAAAAGTATTTGAATACAAAAAGGCCCTTAAAGTAAATAATCCCTGAACAGTGAGAACACTGCATGAAAAACTAGCTTAGCCAACAATCAAAAAGTAGGCATAGTAGAACTCAATTTTTTGTGACGTAGTACAACATAGTAGTTTCTTTTGCTGTCATTTCTTGTAGTCAACCTCTCTTTTTTTTTATTGGTAAAGCTAATCTCTTGTAGTCAACCTCTTATGACCAAGAAAACATAAGGCCTTATATATATTCATCAAATTAAGGATGTTGACCAGCAGCTTTGCCACAGAGAAGAGCATTGTTAGGTATGTCATATTCATTAGCTAAACTGGCTGTTGGATTGTAGACCCTGAGGTAAAGCTGCTGTCCAAGATATTGCCTATCCCACATTGCAGACCTCAAATTCCACATACCTTGGTTGTCCAAAGAAACATATATGGCAGTCCAAGATTTAGGATAAACCTGCAAGAAAGCATTTCATATTGATGTTAAGAAACTGCTATTCAGCTTTCATGAACCAATAGCACTCCACTTAGGGGATGTTTGGTTTACGGTGTTATACTATAAGGATTTATTTATGCGGTGAATAATAATGTAGGAATTGTTGTGCAGCATAATACATTGACTCTTATGTTGTGATTGCCTAATTTTTAAGGGCATTTGTTTTTGGATACTCTTATCTATGTATTGCTGATACAAAAAACATATGTTGTATTAGCAAATTATGCAGCGGTTGTATACCAGAAACATCTGCATTTCCAAGGAGGAGACTGGGATTACCTGTGTAGTATGTCTAGTAAGAGCATCAACAAGATTATACTCTTTTCTACTATCTTGTGTCCACGTACCCAATCCGAAACTGCAAATATTAACAATAGGAAGAATTAGAGAACTCTGCTTAGCTTACACCAGAGATTCAATTAAAACATTTTAAGGATTATGACATACCCTATGACCCAGAAATCATAACCGTCAAGATGCCACGACTGCATGATGTCCTCATTGTTTTGGAAAACGATTTCGAGGAACTCATGGAGAGAAGCTGGCAACACAGATGTAGCAAGGGATGGAGAAGCAACATTTGGAACAGTTTGAATGGAATTCAAACTGAAAACACCTGGGATGTTGAAGTGATCTGCAAGCTTCAGAGGGGTGTCCGCATTAACATAAGAGACGCTGTTGACGGCATATCTCTGCTTCCCACTGATAAGTGGTGCAGAATTGGCAAGGACAACAGTCCTTGAAGGTGTAATTTTCCCGTAATGGAATGAACCCTGAGGATTTGGCCTAGCTGCATTTGATGTCAGATTCCACCTTCAAAAGCAAAAGAACAAGTTAGGTTATTGAAGAGTTATAATAATCATAGCTGTCTACTTTTCCTTCCCACATTCCAAATTATATGCTTGACTCAGAAATGCTACGCCGGTGCGACAGAAATGAGATCCACCATTAAGGGCACTGCTCTAGGAGACTCATGTTACTTGCCTCTCAAACAAATAGTTTGTGCTCTGAACTGTTCTTGTGCGACCCCAGTTGTTAGTAAAATCTCCTAGTTACCCTTCACCCTAGTGATCTATGAATGTATAGTCAAGGCGAATCAAATAAAAAGTTCACTAAATATATGGACTAAGTGCAACAGAGGAATCCGGGATTCTAAAATTGGAGAGGGAAAATGCATTAATGAGAGGAGGCAATGAATGCACTCAGGATAATATCTACCTGAATGTTCTGGCTTGCATCAGAGACCACTGAAATTGATCAGCTGGACCAGCTGGCAAAGGTCCAGATGTGGGTGTTTGAGAGTTTGTGTAGTGGAGCACCGCAGTGGTAGTAAGAGCGGTCGTGGTGAACCTTGTAGATGCAACAATGTAGTAGTCCTTCGGAGATTGATCCAATGTGACAAGGATGGATAAAGATTGACCAACATGGACATCAAAAGAATCGTATAAATTTTGGATAACATGGGATCCTTCAACCTCTACCAGCTTCATCTTGTGGCCCTGTATTCTGAAGTTAATGGTATTTTTCAAACCCACATTTGAAATCCTGAACATGTATGTTTTTCCTGAAGACCAAAAGCAAGATTATTGTTATCAATGAGTTGTTATTTCTAGAGGATAAAACAGCAGCACATTGTGAAGGTAAATGGCAATTCAGTGACAAACAAAGACATCAGGGAAGATTGCTTTGGAATGCTGTAAATAACCTTGATCGCCATTGAAAGTTGACTGCTTCTGTCCATTTATAAGGAGACTATCTGGGAAAGGAAGAGACTTCCCCGAATCCAATATCTGCTGCAATGCCTGCAAGTTCCGAGGATACGAAGGAATTAAGCACACTTACATAGTTAAAAAATCTTCCACACGAGAGCAAAGGACAACTTCATCTAATTTCCTTCAAGCAGTTTCTTAAAATGGCCCGGCATTTCCTCAAAATTCATAAAAATGAGGACATCATATTTGCATCAAAATCTTCAGAGAGTTATTCTGAGCATATGACTGATGGTAGCTAAATTTAAATAGTAAAACGTACAAGAAATGGGCAGTAGAATCACCTTATGACTGGTCTTGTACCAATCACCAATAAGTAAACTGAAATCTCCATCCGGTTTTGCATATGGAACAGGGATTACAGATCTTGCATAAACATTAAGCGCCCCAAACCCTCCCACAGCTCTGTGTAATTGAGTTGAAGGGAAATAAGTATAGCTTCCAATCTGGTCTTTAGCTTGGAACTTGTAAGTGTAATTTGAGTTTGGAGGAATAGGGCAATTAGTTCCCAAAACTCCATCTTGCCAAGAGTTCTTTCTCTGCTTAATTCCGTTCCTAAACATGAAAAGTAATTTAACATGTAAGACTACACTATCTAGTTCCTCCCTCCATGAATGCAGTCGGTGGCAGATGCAGCTTGTATTCCTTGGGTTCGATTGAATCCAATATTTTCGACATATAACATGAAATACCACTAAATATTTCATAAATATAAAATTCTGAACTCATAATTTCAAAAGTATAACGTGTCCAGTGTTAAGAATATTAAATGTTCAATTCATTAAGTTTAAGTCTTGTTTTCGCCTTTGATTATACCGTCAATCCAAGTTTATTTTATTCTGTCCCACGTCAAATGCCATCATCCAAACGGGAAATACATTTTGAAAGAAACAAGTCCAGTTAACAAATTAAACGCCAAATAAGAAGATATGGGAAAGCTTATGCCAAAAAAACTTCATCACTTAAATAGGCGCAACATATAGGGAGAGATTGTAAAAGAGACTCACCATGTCAAGAGAAGGGGCTCGTCCAACTTATTAATCAAGTTGAGGATAACATTGTTATTAGTGACAAGATCAAGCCTAGGACCAGGGAATTGACCATTAATAAGGATCACCTACAACATCATAAAAAGGTCAAAACTTTCATAAAAAGTTCAAGTTCTTGATTAACCCGTAATATAACAGGGGCAGCCCAATGATATTTGGGGCCTAAAGCCATACTTCAACCTTAAATTTCCGGTATTACAAAAAATAATTTAGTAAAATTTTATTTAAAATTTATTTTTCTAGTTTTTTGAGATACAAAATTTTTTAATTTTCTGAAAGATTTATGATAGACTTCTCACTGACTTCTTCTTCTTCTTCTTCTTGGATTTCATAATCGTCTAGCTTAATTTTGTTAATGATTTGTTCACCTACCATAAATTCTTCCATATTTTCTGATTCAAAACTTTTATAGTTGGCTAAAAATTTATCAATAGCTCCTTTTTGGGATAGTATTAAAGTTTTAACTCTTCTCTTTTTTTGGTGTTTTAAATACGCGAATTCATATTTTTCTTGTTGATATATTAAAATTCTAATAAATAAATAAAAAGACAACATATACTTAAGAACAAAAAATGTAACATGGGGAAAGCTTGGAAAAAAAAAGTGTTGGCAATTGCTTTCTGCTCTCTTATTAGAGAGAATGATTTATGAGACAATAAACTTGTGAGTGTAGAGAGGTCAAAAGTAATATTAAAGATCGAAGTAATATATAATTTGAAAAGAGAGTAATAAGGTGATAAAAGTAATGTAGGTCATGTAATAATGATGATTGTGTATAAATAAGTTAAGAATACACACTTAAAGTTAAGACCTTTAGGGTGAATTACAAAAGTAACTATTCATATTACCAATATATCTAGCGGTCCCAAATTATTTTTTTCACGAAAAAATATATTTTTTCTTTGATATACTAAATATTTTTTTAAAAACAATTATCACATATAATTATTTAATATTAGAAATTTTGGGGCCTCCATATGTGGGCTCAAGCAAATGCTTGACTTGCTTTATCATTGGGCAGTCCCCGACCCGTATCAACATTTACTACAATTGAAAATAGCATCTAGCTAGACAGTTAAAAAATAAACAAAGTGGCAAACCTGCTGGGGAACACCAAGTGGAGAAGCCATTCCATAAGTGGCAGTCCATGTGAAGTATTTATAATCATCCTCTGCATTTACCACAGAGACACTCCAAAAAACCAAGATTCCACAAAGCAGATGAAGCAAAACCAATTTCCCCATTGGAGCAGTGATGAAAGAATTGACACTCAAACCCCCTTATAATATACCTGCAAACTCCCAGTTCACATATATTATTTAACAAATCTTCAAGTACAAAATGTAAGCAATTCTTGAACATGTTCAGCTCAAACAAAGAAGTCAGAACAAAAAATGTAGCAACTTTAAACATAATAACAAGAAAGGAGACAAAAGAAGAAGTGAGAAGAAATATGAACATACCAAATTTAGTGGCTAGCTAAGTATTTCTACTAAAATGGAAAGAATTAAAGAATGTAAATATGAAGCTATCCCTTTCTGGGTTCTTGATAGGTTGTTTCACTGTTTTTAAAAATGGAGCAGTTTGATTACTAAGTAGCACATAAATAATGGATGGGTAGGTAAAGAAGGCTCAGCGAATGGGGCCTAGCTATTTAAATGCCAACTCTCATATTCGGCGCATTCACGCGTTTTCACGTATTTATGGGACATGACTATATTTTCTATTGAGATTGAGTCCCCACCAAAAGTAAAGAGAAAAAGGATACAGGAGAATGGATAAACAAGTTCCAATACTTCTCCGCTTGTTTGGTTGGTTGTTGCTTATCATTTTATAATATATCGGATCGTACTGTATTGTATTATACTGTATCATTTGATGAATACAGTGTTTCAATAGATTGTGTTGTTTGTCATCGTTTCATGATATCACGCATAAGCAATATGAAAAATAAACTTGTAATATTGTAAAGAAAAATTATGATACGGTATAAAATTATTATATAAAAGGTAGGGTAAATGATAAAATAAAATTATTTAATTTAATGAAGGGTGAGATTGAGAGAAAAAGATAAGGTAACGGCGCGACCACACCAAATCGGTCGTTACATAACGTGGCATATTTTGTCATTACGTAACGACAAATTTAATGATATGATACAATAAAATTTAAGTAACAATCAAAACAAACACTGTATTTAAAGTAACGATACGATACTGCAGGTTAACAACCATCCAAATGTGTCACTATTACAGTTTGCAGAGTCTTAGAGAATTTTCTTTGACAAACATTTTTAAATACTTATTTACCCGAAAATCGGATAACGTTAAATTTAGATATGGTTCTAAGGGTATGCGAATCCCTTCGATACAAAATGACAATACAAGTATTTTTGCTATAAAATGGGAATGATGGACGGGAAGACTGAAATGAGTTAGAAAAACAAGCACAATGAAATCTTAATGTATCTTGGAGAACTTGCCTCTATTGCAGTCTATCCCCTTTTTATAGTAGAGGATCACTACTTTATCTATAACAACATAATAAAATAATACATATAGTGGAGGACCCATGATGGTTTGTCTCTTTCTTGATTCTCGCCAAGATTCTCTTCCTCGGTGCGGTTGTAACGGCTCTTGTCTGTGAGCTTGGCACTGGCTCGAGCTCGGTGTTAGGTCGAACCCCCAGTCTTGGTTCGAGCTCGGTTCTGCCTTGGGGCATCGATATTCGAGGCCTGTATCGATTGGTGTTGCA
This sequence comes from Nicotiana otophora, assembly GCA_000715115.1. Classification (NCBI taxonomy): domain Eukaryota; kingdom Viridiplantae; phylum Streptophyta; class Magnoliopsida; order Solanales; family Solanaceae; genus Nicotiana; species Nicotiana otophora. Next base: position 19,561 of record AWOL01S0063819.1, read on the forward strand.
ACGTAGTCCGATTTGGACACTGGCTCAATAATGATATCGAGTTTTGCCGTTTATAGCGCGAAGCTCAACGTCCCTACTTCAAAATTCGTCCGAGCTTGTCATGTGGATACCATTCGATTGAAACGTCATTATCTCGACCGGTCATTATGACTGAGAATCGATTTTGATCGTATACAGATAGTCCCCTCGTTTCTCGGAAAGGATGTAGCGAGGAACGATATGATTTTCCTGCGGCTCGATCAAATTTATGCTGACGTTTCTATCGAACCCGATCTTGACGTATGTGATAGCTGTCCCACTGACTCGGTTTTACCGAAGCATTTAATGTGTGTCAGACGATGGTCGGCCACCGCTGATACCGAACCGTCATGCCTTAGTCTATAAATAGTCTTTCCATACAACCTTTACCACTTTTGCGCCTTCTCTTCTTCCAAACTTTCTTATCTATCCTCTCTATTTCGCTGCTACGGGGCCGCCCATACCAGAATTTTGGTGCTGTCTATTTCTTCACCTTCCTTTGTACTCTTTCCTTTCATATCAATGGTGAAAACTTCCAAAACCGTACCTCAGAAGGAGAAAGCTTCTTCCTCACGGTCGTCTGATGATAAGGCGCCGGTGGAGCCGTCAGTTCATGACTATGTTCCTGGCCCGTGCACTTTGAAGACCGATTTTAAGGTGGAGAATCCTTTCTCCGTTCCGGGTCGATGTGAACACGTATCGATGTATACGTGCTCTATAATGGAGGATCACCTCGAGGCCGTCCGAAAAGACTGCAACTGGGGTTCCGAGGTCGTATTGTAAATTCTATCTTCCGATGAGAGCGTTACCACTTACGTGGGGGTGGGGGGTGGAGTTAAAGTGTTTATACGTATCCCTTCACACTGGGACCCGTCGACCCGGTCATTATTGATTTCTGCAAAAGGTATCAAGTCACCCTTGGCCAAATTCATCCCTCTCTATGGCGTATAGTGATCTTGTTGCGTTTCTTCTCTATCAAAGCCGGGGGGGTGGATTTTTCTCTGAACCACCTCATACGACTGTATCGGCCTCAGATCTTTTGAGGACTAATCAGACTCCATCATCGGGCATCGAAGGCTTTGATGTCGAGCATCGATGAAGACAAGGATCGGGGTTGTATGGGTCGTTATATTCGAGTGAGGACCCGTGATCTCATTCCGGAGGAGAAGATGTCGTTCCCTAAAGAATGGAATTTTGACCGTAAGTGATTTTCGTTCACTTTTCATGTCCTTTTTCGATTTTTTCTGATGTCATTCCCTGATGTTCGGCTGCCCCTTAGATGCCATAAGCGGTGCCTTACCTCAAGGACTGGGTTCGAAAGTTAGCCTCGACCTCCTCTTACGCCGAGCGTGCTTGGCGCGATTTGGCAAAAGGCAGATGGGAGGCCAAGAACCATGGTGAGGTTTGCTTCTTGTTTCCTTCGAAGTATTCTTTGCGTTCTACTCGTTACCGATTTTCTTTTGTGCAGACGTAACCAGGGATGCCGCTTTGAGGCCTTCGAGCGGTGAAGAAGGAAACAAGTCCCAAGTCCCTAAATAGGGGGAAGATAAGAAGCGAAGAGCTTCCTCTCGGTCAGAGGACCCCAAGCCCAAAACTCGAAGGGTGAGGAGAAAAGTAATTGCCCTTTCGATTGACTCGGTCCATCGACTGAGAGAAGAAGAAGAAGAAGAAGAAAATAGCTCCTCAGCTTTGGTAGTCCGATCTACAGAGACCATCGAGGTTGCCAGAGCTCCCAAGCCGATGGCAGCTGTGACTGCCGGGGTTGTTTCCGAAGACCTGAGTCTCGACCAGAGTACTCCGAGTGATTTGCTCGGGGCTATGACAATGGGTCATTCGCCTTCTCTTCCATCTTTTTTTGAGGAGGCGTTGAAGGAAGCTCGAGAGTTGAAGGCTCCCGATATCGGCGAAGGCTGTGGTGCAGGGGATCCTTTTAGGGATTGTTTTACTGGAGTCGATAATGGTTCCGATATTGGTGACGCTTCTCTTTTATTAGAGGAGGCTCAACGTTTCATTACTCGGGTAATGATTCTTCCATACTTGGTTTCTTTATTCTTTTCCATACTTGACTCGTGTTTCTTACTGTGCAGGCCATTAGTAGGTTTCGAGTCGATCTTAGCCAGTGTGAGACCGAGCTTCGGAAGGTCTCAGGTGAGAGAGATGCCCCGCGGCTTCTTTGCAGCCAAAAGGACGAGGCTATAAAGGACCTCCAAGCGGATTTGGCTAAGGTCCGTGAAGAAGGGGTCGAGCTCGATAAGCAGGTGAGCCTCGTTCTGTTAAAGTATGGGTTTGACTAAACCGTGGAAGTTAACCCTTCGTTGTCTCGGTTGCAGCAAAAAATCGAAAAGATCGGGTTACTTCGAGAAGAAGTCGATCAAATCCGACCTGAATGCAATCGGTGGAAGGAGATCCTCGACCACCTGGCAGCAGAAAAAGAAACCATCTTAACAAAATTATCATCGGCTGACGTTCAACTTCGAAGTGCCAAGCAAAAGGGGTCGGTTCAAGCTAAGAAGATCGAGGAGCTTGAAACACGACTTGCTGAGGCTAAGGCGGAGGTTGAGTCGTCGAAAGTCTCGGCGGATAAGTCTATTGTTGTATATCGGGCTGATGCTGAGGCTGCTCAGATGAAGGCTTGGGAAGCGGCGAAGGCCACCGATACTCGAGCTCATTGGGTTGCCGAACTTTCCAAGTGTAGGTCTCGGAGGGAGACCCTCGAGGAGATACATGCTCGAGGTTTTGACCTTACCGAAGATGTAAAAAAGGCAAAAGAGCTCGAAGCGGAAGTTGAAGCCCTTGCTTCTGATAATGATGATGATGGTAGCAAAAGCGGATCCGAGGACGGGGAAGAGCTCGACCAGGAAGCTTAATTTCTAATTCTTCATGTTTTCAATTTAATCACGTAGGCAATTTTTGTATATATATGTATAACGAGGTCGACTTGTTTTTGTTTTGTGAAGACTTTGATCGAATGTTGACCTTGTAATCTCTCTGATCGATCAAATTTGTAGACCTTGGGTTTGCTTGTTGAGTCGATGATTCAAACTTTGAAGGAACATAATCCGTAGGTGTAATGTACTGGTTGAGTTAATGTAAACTCAGAGTAAAAGTAGCTTATTAGCCGTTGAGTGAATGTTTTGAACTTGAAATATTGTAGCCCGTAGGCGTAATGGTCGAGTGGGTGCTTGTTAGAACTCGGAATAACAGTAGTCTGTAGGCTTAATAGTCGAGTGAATGTTTCGAACTAGAGATAGTGTGGCCCGTAGGTGCAATGGTCGAGTGAGTGTTTGCTCGAAATCGAAATAAAGATAGCCCGTAGGCTTAGTCGAGTGAATGATTCGAACTCGAAGTAATATGGCCCGTAGGCTTAATGGTCGAGTGAGTGCTTGCTCGAACTCGAAATAACAGTAGCCCGTAGGATTAATGGTCGAGTGAGTGCTTGCTCGAACTCGGAATAATAGTAGCCCGTAGGCTCAATAGTCGAGTGACTATTTCGAACTCATAATATCGTAGACCGTAGGCGTAATGGTCGAGTGAATGTTTTGAACTCGAGATAATGTGGCCCGTAGGCGCAATGGTCGAGTGAGTGTTTGCTCGAACTCGAAATAACAGTAGCCCGTAGGCTTAATAGTCGAGTGAATGATTCAAACTCGAAGTAATGTAAGTAGCCCATAGGCGTAATGGTCGAGTGAATGTTTCAAAATCAAGATAATGTGGCCCATAGGCGCAATGGTCGAGTGAGTGTTTGCTCGAACTCGAAATAAAGATAGCCCGTAGACTTAGTCGAGTGAATGATTCGAACTCGAACTAATGTAAGTAGCCCGTAGGCTTAATATTCGAGTGATTATTTCGAACTCGGAATGAAAGTAGCCCGTAAGCTTAATTCTGGTTGCACAATAAATCAAGTCATTGTACATGTGTTTATGTTTGGGCCAATCTATATGAGCATGGCTCATTTTGACCATTTGGCTCTTACAATTTTTCCTGTTGGAACCCTATTGTTGTGAGATGACTTTCTTGCATCTAAACTCGATGTATTTGAGGGCCCTGATGCCCCCCCGGTATTCGAGATC
>AWOL01S0063829.1:1768-20911 GCA_000715115.1 Nicotiana otophora
ACCGGACCAGAACCCGGGGGTGTGACACCTGCCTTCGAGAATATCGAGGCCATGGTCCCGGAATCGGTCCTAACCTCGAACGACTTCGAAGAACATTGTCAGACAATCCAGCATAGCTAATAGAAGGCCGAAATATCCGTGACCGGCCGAATATTACGGTGGGGATCTCGGCACGTATCGATAAGCAACCGATAATTAGTGAATCAGAAGATTTTTTATCTTTTACAGAGTTGTACCTAAAATAGGACTCCCCTAATATATAAAGGAGGTTTGATAGTTCATGAAGCACATTGTAACACGCATTCAAAAGCAATATATTATTATTATTTTCTCTGTCTTTAGCTCTTGTTCTTTTTCAACAGTTTACAGGTCGTGGCAAGTCCGGCTCGAGAGTGGCTATTTCACTAAGGATAAAACTATTCAACTCATGTGGTTTGAATTTATTTTATCTTTATTTATTCTATAGTAACTTAATTTATCGCTTCGTATCAAGTTAGTCCGTGTATCCTTAAAATCACTTATAAATTTAATTGTTATCCGATTTTGAGGGTAAACAGTTTGGTGCCCACCGTGGGGCTAAGGATAATAGCGGCAATTTGATACAAATTCTCGTAACACACCCTATTTTACACTTGTTCTTTGAAGTGTCTTTGATTCCAGGTTAAAAATCGAAATGTCAAACCCCCAATTTGCCCCTCTAAACATGGATGCCGAGTCCAGCCACCATGATGAGAAAAACAATGTAGCACCGGTAACGAGGTGCCCCAGTCGATCTCGTCGGAGTTCCGGTCAAGGACCCTATCGACGCCAGTTCACATGTGGCCATCAACACAAATTTACCTATCGATCCTGAGAACAGCGTGCGCAGGGAAGTCCGATCGATTGCCCAAAATACGTACATCGGTGAAACTATAGGATCAATTTACGGGTAATCTTCGAAATGTTACAGGCTCAACAGGCAGCGATAGCCCAGTTGCAGAACCAAAGCCGAGCGCCCAGTAGGGTTGAGCCCGAGCCATCCTGGGAAGTCACCCACAGAAATGAACCGATCATGGAGAGGCATGACCCTATTTTACACTTGTTTTTTGAAGTGTCTTTGATTCTAGGTTCAAAATCGAAATTCAAACCCTCAGTCCACCCCTCTAAATATAGATGCCGAGTCTAGCCACCATGACGAGAACAACAATGTAGCACCCGGTAATGAGGTACCCCCAGTCGATCTCGACGGAGTACCGGTCGTGGACCCTATCGACGCCAGTTCACATGTTGCCATCAACACAAATTTGCCTACTGATCCTGAGAACAACGTGCGCATGGATGTCCGATACTGAAGGGCCTGGATTCCAAGATGTTTGTTCAAAAACCTTTTCCTCCGAGTGCAGTCCCGAAGCCGATCCCAAAGAAGTTACGCATGCCCGAGATTCCTAAGTACAACGGAACGACCGACCCAAATGAGCATGTGACTTCCTACACATGCGCCATCAAAGGGAACGACTTGGAGGATGATGATATAGAGTCTGTCCTGCTGAAAAGGTTCGGGAAAACTCTGTCCAAAGGAGCTATGATATGGTATCATAACCTACCTCCCAATTCTATTGACTCGTTTGCTATGCTTGTAGATTCCTTCGTAAAAGCACACGTCGGGGCTATCAAGGTCGAGACCAGGAAGTCAGACCTTTTCAAAGTGAAGTAGAGGGATAATGAGATGCTCTGGGAATTCGTGTTCCTGTTTCAAATGGAACAAATGGACTTGCCTCTCGTTACGGATGATTGGGCCGTTTAAGCCTTCACATAGGGACTCAATGCTCGAAGCTCGTTGGCTTCACAGTAGTTGAAAAATCTGATGGAGTACCCGGTTGTCACTTGGGATGACGTGCATAGTCGGTATCAATCAAAATTTATGGCCGAAGATGATCAACTCGGGGCCCCTTCCGGGTCTGTTTATCCCGCCAGATCCGTCGACAGAGTCAGGAGAGACGTTGATCGTGAAACAAGGTCAAATAGGGATTGATATCAGCCATACAATGGAGACCGAAGAAGTAGCGGATCTGGGCAAAACCCCATGAAAAGTGAAATAAGGAGTGATCAGGGTTAAAGCAATCAGGGATTCATGAGCAAAAATAGTTTCGACGGGCCCGTCGGGCATAAGGAGGCGCCAAGGCTATCGCAGTACAACTTTAACGTCAACGCCGCAACCATCGTATCCGCCATTGGATGCATCAAAGACACCAAATGGCCTCGACCTCTACAGTCTGATCCAGCCCAAAGGTATCCTAACCTGACGTGCAAATATCATGGAACTCACGGCCACAAAATAGAAGATTGCCGATAATTAAGAAAGGAGGTAGCCCGGTTATTCAATAACGGACACCTTTGAGAGTTCCTAAGTGATCGAGCCAAGAACCAATTTAGGAACAGAGATTCTGGTAAATAGATTGAGTAGGAGGAACCTCAACACGTAATTAACATTATTATCGGTGGGGTCAACGTTCTCCAGGGGCTGATGTTGAAGCGCACCAAAGTATTCGTCACAAAGAAAAACGGATTCGGGATTATGTGTCGAAGGGAACCTTGTCCTTCAACGATGAAGACACTGAGGGGATCGTGCAACCCTACAATGATGCACTGATAATATCAGTATTTATAAATAAATCTCGAGTTAAGCGTGTGTCAATTGATCCAGGTAGCTCGACTTACATCATCAGATCGAGGGTCGTGGAACAGATCGGCCTATGAGATCAGATCGTGCTTGCGGTCCGAGTCCTAAACGGGTACAACATGGAATGTGAGACCGCTAAAGGGGAGATAAAATTACCGGTGAACACCACTGGGACCATTCAGGAAATAAAGTTCTATGTGATCGAAGGGGACATGAGGTACAATGCTTTGTTCGGGAGACCATGGATTCACAACATGAGGGCGATACCCTAGACTCTGCACTGGGTGTTGAAGTTCCCGACGCCACAAGGAATAAAAATAGTTTACGGAGAACAATCGGCCTCAAAAGAGATGTCCGCGGTCGACGAGGTGGTCCCGATATCCACATTTTCGACACCGAGGGAGCTGGGTCCAGTCACCAAGGGAGAAACCAAATAGCAACTGTTGATACCCAATTTTACCCTCATATTTTTTCAAATAGTATATATATTCTCAAAATGTCATTGTGCATCATTACTCAATTTACACGATTTATAAGATATTTTTATAATTCTTTTTCATGATTTTTAGTGCTTTAAAATTAATTTTCTTGCATTTAAATTATCTAAATATTTATTAATTATCCCTTAAATTATTTTATGATGACTTAATCATCCAAAATACTATTTTTTCATCCACATATATGTTTCATAATATTTTACTACATTTCATATAATTATATTTGCATTTTTGTTTTTGAGCTATTTACATAATTTTGCAAAAATGACCTATGTTCTATAAATAATTGCATTTACTATATTAGTTATGCCAAAATAAAATTTTTATATTTTTATAATGTTGAGTTATTATTTTAATAGTTTTACAACATAAATATTATTTTTTACCATTTATTAAAATTTTTAGTAATTAATTTTATTAATTTTAAAGGGGTTTCAAGAGTTGGCCCAAAATAGGCTAATTTTCGGACCAAATTTGGCCCAAACCCATTAGGCCAACACCCCAATAACCCTCCAGCCCAATACCAGATGACCTTTTTAGCCTAACCCGGTCGTGACCCATCTTATAACCCGCCTCATCTCCCTTTTAATCTTGGCCGTTGATCTGAGAGATCAACGGCCTACAAACCATCCCTTTCTTTTATCCACCAAACCCCTAACCCTAAAGACCACTCTCTTATTCCCCCTCCCCCAGAACCTCTCGAACCTTCCTCATCATAAACCCTAGCAGCTGCCTTCCTCAATCTTCTCCCAAATCTGATCAATCATGGATTCTTTCTACGATCCTCTTACCTTTTATGGATCATCTCATCATTTCTTACAAGACTATGGTGTTACATAGTACTTGCCTCAATTTTGGCAAGTACCAGTCCCCAAATCGTGTGCCACTGCCTTCAACCTTTGAGATTTAGACGTTATTTCGTCTATATGCACTCACTACCAGGCTATATGGTTCAATTCAGTGAGATTTTTGACCATATGTGCTTTCCTTCTGAACTAGGGTTTACCGAATTTTCTCCCTAAACTGATTCTAATTGGATTTGCATGCTATATTTTCCTTATTTGTGTTTAATCTACTGTCTTTCCTTACTGGGTACTTAATTCTAATTTTATATAAACCCCTACCCAATTCCCTTTGAAACAGACTGGAATGACTGAAGAACCACTGTTATTCTCTCATACTCACACTCACTCGATACTATTCTGAATCTATTGCTCTTGGCCGGCTGAAAGCCAAGGCCGTCAGAATCCTCTCTAACGACCTCCCTAGTGCGAGCACTGCTCGGGGTCCATTTGAGGCTCTTGTGAACTCTGACGCACTAGGATTTGGGTCTTTTGGTTATTCTCTTTGCCAGTGATATTCGAGCTATTTCTGACACCTAGCCTTTCTCTCATTTTGTTTGTTGAATTTGCAACTGGTTAGTGCTCTTGACTCTAGCAATCCTATTCCCCTTTTCTGCTTATGTTCATGTTCCGTATACTAATATTTGAACTTCCGTGAGCCAGCATGATTTGGATACCGTGCTACCTTTGTTTGCAATTCTATTCGTCTTAATGTTATTCTGCAATTCTAGTGCTCTTTAGCATCAAAATTTGTTTATGTCCTAAATTTTCAGAATATGTTCACTATGCGTGGTTAACTGGTTTGATCCCTGACCTCCTTGGGTTCATTATGTTTATGTTAAACTTGATTGCTGCATTTGTTGCCTATTATGAGTTGATCTTCATGCCCTTATTTGGATTTTTTTTTGTACTAAAACCTCTTAGGGAAATTGATGTTTAAATAATTCATGTATAACTTGCTACTTGCTAATTTGCTTAGAGTTAATTCATGACCATGCCAGCCTTAAACTCTCATGCTCAATTCCATTGCTATAAGAACTCTTGCTTGACAGAGTTTTGCAATCAAACTTTACTTATTGTGAAAGTCTATCTCTATGATGCTGTCACTTTAAATCTGTTCGTTACTACTCATTCTATGTGTTTTCTAAAGCCCTTTGTATGCGCTCATGTGTTCTTCCACCTATTACAAATCACCTTTAGTATGGTTACTTAGAAATCTTGCTACTAAGAATCCATGTGTATGTATCCTTGCCCAGACTCTAAGTCACCTGAATGACTGGTTGCATTTATATTCCTATGTTCCTGCTGTTTGTTAATGGGTAAGCGAGACAACTGTCTCAATGTTTGGGCCTAGTTTGTTGGGCCATGCTGTTGTTGGACCTGAGCACCGAATTCAACCGTACTTTAATCATTCTTAAGTACTGGAATTTGGGCATGTTGGTTTATACGAAGATTGGGGCTGGTGAAGGACCAAAAGCATCACTGGGTTATTTTGTATTTTTGTTGGGCCTGTAATTGCTCTATTGGGCACGTAATTATTCTACTTGTGCTTGTAATTATTCTATTTGAGTCTCTAATAATTTGTAAAAACAAAACAGATGGGGAAATTAGTAAAGCGAGGGATAAGGTACTTCAATTCTCACATAATTGGGCAGAAAATGTGCCTATAGGATTTATGTGGTCTATTTGCTATTACATAATTTAGTTTTATGCGTAGAAAGCCTGCCTATAGGAGTCACACGCACACACATCACTTAACTTGCCAACATATGCTATTTCAAGTATTTGCCGTACCTGTTTCTTCTATTGTGCTTTTCTTAGATAGCATGTCTATAGGGCGTAACAATGCAATATTCTACTTATTTAGGTGCCATGCTTATAGGACTTCGAATGACTAGTATATCAATTGCCTCAATTATCATTGTACTGCTCATCTAGATACCATGCCTATGGGTTTAATAATTAATTAGCTGCCCATATCGTTTGTACTGCCTCGTTTAGACATCATGCCTATAGGGATAAAACTATAAAGAGTCAATTGTCAACTATAGATATCATGCTCCCAGGACATTGTCACTTGTCTAAGAAACTCGTCTATAAAATCAGCGCTGGTAATTCATGATTCTGGGGGTCTTTTGCCTGCTTTTTGCACAAACAATCTAGAAATCATGCCTATAGGTTTGTAACCTGCAAATCCATTGCCTGCGTATTGCTAAAATCAGAATCACCTAGAAACCATGTCTATAGGACTTATAATGATTTAATCTTTACGTTAGCCTAAATTACAATCTGTTTGATATTGGAATCATATAGAGATCATGCCTATAGAACCTAAAGATTCTGAGTCTCAAGTTCAAAATGTTCTATTGTTTAATCTAAAATCAGTCTGTGTGCTTCTCCGTTTATGTGTGGAGGCTAACATGAGCCACTCTCTGCTATTATGTGCAGTTCTCTTTGTTCTTGAATGCGCGATTAGTTTTATCATTTTTGAGCAGCCTAAGTAAGTCTAGAACCACCCAAATATAGGTCCAAAGCCTCTTGGACCATAGGCATGAGACGGGTAGTGCACGCATAAGCCGAGACTTAGAATTGAATTAGAACGCTTTAGGTAAACAACTTCAACATAGTAATCGGGTAGCAGGAGATGATAGTCTGTTCCTGCTGAATAATATGAGCAACTCCTATTTAAATGGAGTTGCGAAGTATTATTTATGTTACACGGGGTGATCCTTTAGGCTAAAAAACTTAGGACCCCCTACTTTATATACTTGCTATTCACACTTAGTCATTTAATATAGATCATTGTAGTCGTATCCTTGTAGTCCTTAAGATTTGTACCAATTCTCATTGTGTTATAATGAACTTCTTCGACTTTTATATTTATTGTTTATCTGATCACCTAGCCTAATTACATAATTCACATAGTCTTAAGTTCGGTCGGGACCCACAGTTGTGGACCTCAAAGAGTGCCTAACACCTTCTTTTTGAGGTAATTTGAGCCCTTACCCGATCTTTGGTGGCGTTGACTAGTCAAACAGAGTTATTTGCATAATATGTGCCCTAACGCACCTCAAAACCGTTAGGTGGCGACTCTTATCTTTTAACACCCTTCCTTTAAAAGAGTTATTCCACGTCGAGGCTCGCTTTCGAGAGAAAAAGGGGCGCGACAGCATGACGACTCTGTTGGGAAATTACATTTAGGCTCTTACCATAATGAACTTGACTTATGTGGATAATTTTTTTTATTCGCCTAGATTTGTTAAAAATTTTCTATGACATGCACATCCCTTCCCTTATTCACCTGTATTTGATTAAATTTGATATGGAATCCTTTCCCCTATCCTCCTTTGTGTGCTGTGACCGCTCTTCGTCTCTTTCCATCTTGTTTAAAACTTCTATATCATGCCTTTCCCATCCCCACTTCCTTACCTGCTTTATTACATTCCCGTATATATTTTTATGAACTAAACTAACTCCTTCCTTTTGTCTTTCTTCTATATTCTTTCCATATTATTTTCTGCTTTTACATATCATGCAAATACTTGACAACATGTTATTATATCTGCATAAAGCATGCTCCACATCATACTCCACTCGTGCCAACTATCAACATAATGGCACTTGATGAGTGTCCGCGCTCTTCCTAAAATTACCCTTTTAAATCTAAAAGGCCTATTTGCTGTAGACTAGTCAATCAACGGTGCAATCGACGGTCCCATACCTTTCCCTCTCAAGTTGTCCACTTGGGAGTACTAGTCTAGATCATTCTAGAAACCCCACTCCAACTTGAAATGTACATGCATCATGCTAAACCTAGTACGAGTTGAAACGTTATTAACATAACAACCCGCTAAGATGAGCCTTGTCCAAAGTCCGACGGGATTTTCACAATCCCAATGGACACTATTATATTATGTGCATTACTTGGAGAAAATATGCCAACGTGTTGATCATTATTGCATAAGTACTCAAATCTGGAGGGAAAAAGGGCTAACCTTTGTTTGTTTGTAGAAAAATGAAGCATGAAGTCCCCAGGTTTGGTATGGTCCAAAACATCCCACCATTTCTACTTGACTGGTGGAAAGACCTTGCACCTTGAGACAAGAATCATGTGCGAAGGGTATTGGGTGACTTGCCATCCTTGTTGAACATTCGACCAAATAGGGCATTGATTGAGGCCGCTACTATGTTCTGGGACGAAAAAAGAACCATTTTTCGATTTGGCAATATAGAAATGACTCCCTTTCTAGAGGAAATAGGAGGCTTCGCCAAGTTACCATAGGATAGTCCGGGATTACTGGTACCAGAGAATCGCACTCCTCGTGGTTTTCTAAAGATGTTGGGTTTTAAGAAAAATGACGAGCTGCTCTGTTTAAAGAAGTCATAAATCCCTTTTGAATTTTTTATGAGCGTTATGGGCATAGAAAGTCATATCGTTTACATCATCAGGAACTTGCCATTACTTCCTTGGGTCGGACGCACCGCCGGGTTTATGTGTTCATCGTCTACTTCTTGGGGTTGTTGATATTCCCAACGAAAGGGGGAAGGATTCATACTCGTTTAGCCATGGTCGCCAGGACTTTGATGGAGTGCATCGAAGGACAAACTTATACCATCATCCCTATGATCTTAGATGAGATATACCGCGCTCTAGATAGGTGAAAGCAAGAATTTGGACACTTTGAGGGTTGTAATTTGCTACTACAAGTTTGGCTGCTGGAACACTTTCAAAGAGGAGAGTATCACCAAGAACTTCTGCGACGACCATTAAATGACTACATAGCTTACCACCACCTAAATAAAATGACGTTTATCCCAGACAGGTTTGCACAACTTGGAAATGCTGTAAGTTGGGTACATTTCTTCAGCAATCTCACGGACGAACAGGTATATTGGATATTTGAATGGTTTTCTAACAGTGAGTTCATCATCAAGTCAAGAGGGACTACTCATTTGGTACTGATTGGGTTGTGAGACATCTATCTTTATGCTCCCATAAGGGTAATGAGGCAAGCAAGGAGAAAACAAGTCATACCTCAGGTTTCCAACATGGTCCAGTACAAGGCAGATTTCAAAGGAGATGTTATTCCATTCAAGTTCGAGGCACAACATATGTAGAACCAAAAGGTCATTGTGGAAAAAGAAACCATTGAGCCATACAGGTATCATGCCGGTCATATGTACTACTATCTATCATGGTTGGAGGATGACGTAGCAGGAGACGTCCAGCCGGGAGTCAATTTGACAGATAGGGTCATAGATGAAGTAGCTGAAGCACAGGTTAAGTATAGAAGGCAACGCAAAAGGGTGTTCGAGTCTGAATCTAAACATCTGGAATAGCACAAAGTGAACATGGAAGCGATAGAGGAATGGAAGGGTATTGCCACTAAGTCAACGAAAAGATTAGAATCCTTGGAACAAGGATTGATAGAGCTCGAGGGAAAGATGAGAAAGAGACTCTCAGATTGTCAAGGCACGAATGGCAGTGAAGGAGGACATCTAGCAAAAGCCTACTTACTGTTGGATATGTGCGATCTGGGAAACCTGATTGATGAGGTCAAAAGAGCTAAGCACGGAGAAGGTCCTTCAGGGGCCAAGTAAACTAGGAAATGATGCTCTTTATAGCTTTCTAGCTTAGCTTTAGATTTCGATTGTAATAAGGCTAAATGCCATTAGTAATTTTTTATTATTGTCGATTTAGTAAAGGTTTGACTCATTTTTAGCATTAATGAAATGCCGCAAATGTTGGCATATATTTTTCCCCAAGTCTACGTGTCGCTTAGGCCTATCTCGGGCACAATGAGGTCCCCAAATTAGGACACAAATTATTGCATGAATTTGTGAAACATGTTTAATACCGCAAGCATTCTTTCAATATCCCTTACTAACTTGGTTACCTTTTTGCTTTTTCTTTCTTTTGATTATTCCCATTTTCCAAGGTTGGTTCGTGCATATTGACATCATCAACGTATCACACTAGATCCAGAGGTCCTCCACCTCCTCCTCCACTAAGCGATCCTAAAGGTAAAAACAAAGGAAAATGGAAGATGGATGATTTGAGTGGTATCAGAAAAGACAATGCCGCCATGGCAGAAAACATTGAAACTTCAAATGGCCAAAGTACTCCGGCACAAAATGAGTTGGTCTTACGTTTGGAACAGAAAATCCTAGAACTACAAGGCGAGCTTGAGCAGGTCTGAAATTTGACAAACCTCTCACTCACTCTCAGTGTCCCCGACATCAACCAGCAAAATCCGACTACCCAGAACCAAACACCACCGCAAAACATGCAAAACCAAAAACCACCACCCAATCCTCCTACTCGACACCAGTATCCCGTACCTCATCAGAACCTTAACCCGCCACCAGTACCAACCCCTCAACAACACACCATCATCCAACTTAATACCCACAAACTACTACTTATCACACTCCCCAGAATGCGCCACAACCTACTCCCGATCCCCAAAACTCAACCAATGACCACCCTTATACCCAAGTGCCAGGAATCCATCAAGGCAATCCGATATATGTGGAAACTTTACCCCATACCCCGTAGCAAACCCCATACATACTCGAATCGACTGAGAAAGACCTGCTCATTAAAAACATGGCGGAGGAACTCAAGAAGCTCACTGGTAGAGTTCAGAATGTTGAAGTCGGTAGAGGCGTTGAAGGTCTAAACTATGAGGACCTATGTATTCAGCCGGATGTGGAACTGCATGAGGGTTACAAACCTCCCATGTTCGAAATGTTCGACGAGACTGGTGATCCGAAAGTGCATCTGAGAACATACTGTGACAAAGCTGTAGGAGTAGGCAAAAATGAACAAATCCGTATGAAGCTGTTCATGCAAAGACTCATAGGAGATGCTTTGTCTTGGTACATCAGTCAAGACCCGAAGAAATGGGTTAGTTGGGTAAGCATGGCATCAAACTTCATGGACAGATTCAGATTCAACACGAAAAATGCGCTAGACGTTTTCCACATTCAAAACCTCAAGAAGAAGCCAACAGAAACCTTCCGCGAGTATGCTACTCGTTGGAGATCAGAAGCTGCGAAAGTAAGGCCAGCACTTGAAGAAGAACAAATGAATAAGTTCTTCATCAGAGCTGAAGACCCGCAATATTATGAAATGTTGATGGTTATTGAAAATCACAAATTCTCCGGCATCATCAAGCTAGGAGAAAGAATAGAAGAAGGGATTAAGAGTGGGATGGTAACCAACTTTGAGGCGCTGCAGGCCACGGACAAAGCTTTGCAATCGGGAGGTATTTCGAAAAAGAAAGAAGTAGGCGCCGTAATGGTAGCCTAGGGTCCCAAGTCTCCTCTCACATACCAAATACCTCCACCCACCCCCCAGATACCAACAACTTGCTACCACTTATCATGCCTATAATACTCAACCCGCATATTACCATTCTCCACAACCCGCCCGCCAAAACTAGCAAAACCCACGACCAAATTTTGACCGAAGACCACCTAGACAATACACCCCAATTGCCGAACCCATAGACCAATTATACAAGAGGCTGAAGGTTGCTGGTTACGTCACTCCCATTCATGTCGTTGCTATGGATAATTCTTCCCAGTGGATCAACCCCAACAAGACATGTGCTTATCATTCAAGCATGAAGGGTCATACTATTGATGAGTGCCATACATTGAAAGATAAAATTCAGACATTGATCGACACTAAGGTCATACAGGCAAAGGAAGCTGTACCAAATGTTCGTATCAATCCTTTCCAAGATCATAGAGGTGAGGGAGTGAATGTGATAGAGACAGATGAAGAATGGGAATCAGAGGGGTCAATAGGACTCATTCGAGAGGGAGATCCTCCTAAAACATCTCCAGTCACCCTCACGCCGGTTGTGGTCCAAACCCAAGCGCCGTTTGAAATTGAGATATCTACACCCTTCACCGTGATGGTAGCTACCATGCCATCCTACCAGTCTGATGCCGGGACTATGTTGCGGAAGCAAGGAGAAAAAGAAAAGCAAAAATAGAGGAAACAAGGGTAGCACAAGGTATGACTTGAACTGGCCGAGTTTACACCCCTGAGAACCCAGGAGGAATAAGTAAGGAAGCCGCATCTAGGCCGCCTATTGTCGAGACTGGCAATGATGATCTTTGGAGGAACGTGCAAGCAAGAGAGTACTCTGTTGTTGACCACTTGAACAAAATTTCCGCTCAGATACCCATATTGTCATTGCTGCAAAACTCAGACATACACAGGAATGCTTTGATGAAGGTGTTCAGTGAAGCTTATGTACCCACCAACATCACTAGTGGGGAGATGGATAACATGGTCAGACAGGTATTGGAGAGTCACAAAATCACCTTTCATAAAGATGAATTACCACCAGAAGGATTGAGTTACAACAAGGCACTACACATCACAACGCGATTTGAGGATAAGTTCATCGCCAGGGTCCTGACAGACTGGGGTTCAAGTCTCAACATATGCCCACTGACTACTCTGAGGAGATTAGGTAAAGTCCTGCACGAGATACGAATGAGAAGCATGAATGTGAAAGCATTTGATTGATCTCAAAGAGCTACCATTGGAGAGATCAACCTCGGTCTACAGATGGGTCCGACTTGGTTTGATGTCGAGTTTTAGGTGCTTGATATATCTGCTACTTACAACCTATTATTGGGACGACTATGGATACATGCTGCTGGTGCATTGGCTTCAACCCTGCATCAGCATGTGAAATTTGAGGGGAATCATCAGGAGGTAATCATTCATGGAGATTGAAGTAACCCCATCAACACCAATCAGACTGTTCCAGTCATCGAAAATAGAAAGAAACTGGGTGGAGAAACATACCATCACATTGAGCGAGTTAACGCAATTGAAAAGGACCGATGGTAGAACAACAAGATAGAAAGCATACTATTATGGATAGGGTATGAACCCGATAAGGGTCTCGGCAAAAATCTCCAAGGGATCACCAAACCTGTGCAACCACAATGTCATGGCATGACTTTTGGACTCGGATATGAATACAAATGGCGGGAGTACCAGGATTGGTCACCATCATGGCGTGGTCCTTATTATCCATTGGAACAACCAGTACCACCTCTGCACCAAACATTCCATCAAGCCGACATGATACGGGGATCTGAGGAAGACGAAGTTTTAGCGGGCATGAGGAAGCTGTTTCTAGATGAAGAGGATATGGACTGCAGTGCAATAGTTGAGGAGGAGGAAGACCTTACTATTCAGACCATGGAGAAATGAGTTGTTCTCAAGAACTGGACTGCTGCACCATCCCGGGCCCATCGAGTTCCTGGGTAGCCAGGCAAATTAGCATGAATTACTTTAAATATTGAGCATTTGAGACATTTTTCAGTTTTTTGTTTTGAAATAATTGCTCGAGTCATCGAGTCATACTTGTTGACGTTTTAAGATTTTATTAATGCATTACTGCTTTTCATATTTATTATTATTCTTTATATTTTCTTTTCCAGCATTATTGTTACTTATCCCGATAAACCTACGACTGTGACATGTAATAAGACAATGCGACATACAGATAGTGATTCAGAGGATCTGGAAGATGATATAATACCTGAGGAAATCATCAAAGAAGTAGAAAACTTTGAGAACAAGCCAAAGTCTAATTTGGAGGGAACTGAGGCCGTTAACTTAGGGGATTCCGAAACGGTCAAGGAAACGCATACAAGCATTCATCTATCGCCATCAGAGAAGGAAGAGTACATCAGATTCCTAAAAGAATATAAAGATATCTTTGCATGGTCCGACGACGATAGGACTGGTTTGAGCACATCTATAGTGGCTCACAAGCTACCCATTAATCCTATGTGTCCACCGGTAAAGCAAAAGCTCAGAAAGTTCAACCCGGATATGAGTTTGAAGATAAAAGAAGAGGTCACCAAGAAAATCAAATCCAAGGTTCTCCGAGTGGTCGAATATCCGACTTGGTTGGCCAACATTGTGCTGGTTCTAAAGAAAGATGGGAAAGTTAGAGTATATGTTGACTATCGAGATCTGAACAGAGCAAGTCCCAAAGATGATTTCCCACTGCCCAACATATACATACTGATTGACAACTGTGCCAAGCATGAGCTCCAATCCTTTGTGGATTGCTTCGCAGGATACCATCAGATCTGGATGGATGAAGAAGATGCCGAAAAGATAGCCTTCATTACATCATGGGGGATATACTGTTACAAAATGATGCCGTTTGGTCTAAAGAATGCTAGGGCCACTACATGAGAGTCATGACAACCATCTTCTACGATATGATACACAAATAAATAGAGGTGTACATTGATGACGTTATCATCAAATCTAAAAGGAATTTGGATCATATAGCAGACTTGAAAAGGTTTTTCGACCGGCTTCGAAAATACAATTTGAAGTTGAATCTTGCAAAATGTGCCTTCTGAGTTTCTGCGGGAAAATTATTAGGATTCATCTTCAGTCGCTGAGGGATTGAGTTGGACCCATCAAAGGTCAAAGCTATCCAAGACCTACCACCTCCGAAAAATAAGAAAGATGTGATGAGCTTTTTAGGGCGTCTCAATTACATCAGCCGCTTCATAGCACAGTCAACTGTGATATGTGAGCCAATCTTCAGGATGCTGAGGAAAGATTCTACAACAAGTTGGACTGAAGAATGCCAGAAAGCCTTCGACAAAATCAAGGAGTATTTATCTAAACCACATGTTCTGGTCCCACCAGAATCAGAAAGGCCTCTGCTGCTTTATTTGTCCGCATTGGAGGGAGCTTTTGGTTGTGTTTCGGGACAACATGATGAAACTGGAAGAAAGGAGCAGGCGATATATTATCTGAGCAAGAAATTCATGCCTTACGAAGCCTGGTATTCTTTGCTGGAATGCACTTGCTGTGCTTTGACGTGGATAGCTCAGAAGTTGAGGCATTGTTTCTGTGCATACACTACATATCTCATATCAAGGATGGATCCGCTAAAGTACATCTTCCTGAAACCTATACCTACGACCAAGTTAGAAAAATGGCAAATATTGTTGAGCGAATTCGACATCGTCTATGTAACTCAGAAGAAAGTCAAAGGGAAAGTATTGGCAGATCATCTGACAGAAAATCCAGTAGACGAAGAATCCGGACCATTGAAAACGTATTTTCCCATTGAGAAGGTGTCATTTGTAGGAGAAGATATCACCAAGGCATATGGTGATTGGAGAATATTCTTCGACGGAGCAGCAAACTTCAAAGGAGTGGGTATCGGGGCTGTCTTAGTATCAGAAACCGGCCAACACTATCCGATATCCGCAAAACTTAGGTTTTCATGCACCAATAATATGGCAGAATATAAGGCTTGCATTTTGGGGCTTAGGTTGGCCATTGACATGAATGTTCAGGAGTTGCTGGTAATCGGAGATTCAAATCTTTTGGTGCACCAAGTTCTAGGGGAATGGTCTACGAAGAACACCAAACTATTACCATATTTGCACTGCGTACAAGAGCTGATCAAGAGGTTCATAAAGATTTAATTCAAACATGTTCCGGGGATTCAGAATGAGTTTGCAGATGCGTTAGCTACTTTGTCTTCCATGATACAACACCCGGACAAGAATTTCATCGATCCTATCCCAATAGGGAATTAGAAACAGCCCGCTTATTGTGCTCATGTTGAAGAAGAGATTGACGGAAATCCATGGTTCCACGACATCAAGAAATACCTGGAAAAGAGAGAATACCTAGAGACTGCTACCCATACTCAGAAGCGCATGCTTCGAAGAATAGCCAACCATTTCTTTCAAAGCGGGGGAATTCTATATAGAAGGACTCCCAAACTGGGGTTACTACGGTGAGCCGATGCTAATGAGGCATCCAGATTGCTCGAGGAAATACATGCCGGAACTTGCGGACCGCACATGAATGGTTTCATCTTAGCCAAGAAGATACTAAGAGAAGGGTATTTCTGGATGACTCTGGAAACATACTGCATCAAGTATGTTCAGAAGTGTCACCATTGCTAGATACATGCTGATATGATACGAGTACCACCTAATGAACTCAATACAATAAGTTCACCCTGGACTTTCTCCGCTTGGGGTATGGATGTCATCGGCCCAATTGAGCCCGCTGCTTCAAATGGGCATAGGTTCATTCTGGTGGCCATAAACTACTTCACAAAATAGGTTAAAGCTGCGATAAAGCGGTAACTAAGAAGGTTGTAACGGATTTTGTTCGGGACCGCATTGTTTGTCGATTCGAAGTACCAGAGTCAATCATTACCGACAACGCCGCCAATTTAAACAGCGATTTGATGAAAGCCATATGTGAAACATTCAAGATCAAGCATAGGAATTCCACAACATATAGGCCACAAATGAACGGAGCCGTATAAGCCACCAATAAGAACATCAAGAAGATATTGAGGAAAATAGTGGATAATTATAAATAATGGCATGAGAAGCTGCCATTTGCTTTGCTTGGATATCGTACCACAGTTCGCACATCAACTGGGGCAACTCCCTACCTATTGATTTATGGTACTGAAGCTCTTATTCCTGCCGAAGTAGAAGTCCCTTCTCTAAAAATTATACAAGAAGCTGAGCTCAGCAATGCAGAATGGATACGAAGCCTCTATGAACAACTAGCTCTCATTGATGGGAAAAGAATGAATGCATTATGTCACGGTCAACTATACCAGAACAGAATGGCAAGAGCTTTCAACAAAAGGGTTAGGCCAAGGCAATTTACATCGGGGCAATTGGTGCTAAAGCGAATCTTCCCGCATCAGGATGAAGCCAAGGGGAAGTTCTCACCCAACTGGCAAGGTCCCCACAGGGTTCATCGAGTACTAACAGGAGGAGCACTTATACCTGCAGAAATATATGGAGATATTTGGCCGAAACCTATCCATTTAGACGCGGTCAAGAGATACTATGTTTAAGATTGTTTGCATTTTTCATTTGATGTAACTGAACTACGCTTGACCTGATTCCCGTTTAAGAGGGGATACGTAGGCAGCCATGTGGGTTCGGTCACATCCTAATAAAATCTTCATTCCCTCCATGATCAGAAATTGTGGAAAGATTACGAGTTTGTACGACTTCATCACGTATAGAATAGACAAGGAATGTATTGCAGAAAGTATGCATTTAAACTGGGGCAGAATTTTGAGGAGGACCCTCAAAATTCTAAAGCAAAGAGGTTGTAATGTCTTTAAATGTGTCGCAGTCACCGGTTCATCTAAATTATTTGATCTCATGCATTATCATATATTTCAAAACAACTACACTTTTGCAAATAATTTTATCAAGTGCATACATGCCTTTTGAAAACTTTGTTTCTATGGCAGCCAGATGTTACCCAAGGAAACTCAAGCAGGACCTCAAGACAAGAGTAAAGGCGAATCAAGGAATTAAGAGCACGAACCAACCGTTCCCCCACAAACTCACAATATTTCTTTGGATGCAGGCACAATAAACACAGCAGGAATATTCGCAAATAGATANCTAATAAAATCTTCATTCCCCCCATGATCAGAAGCTGGGGTAAGATTTCAAGTTTGTCCGACTTTATCACGTATAGAACAACCAAGGAATGTGTTGACGGAAGTATGCATTTAAACTGGGGCAGAATTTTGAGGAGGACCCTCAAAATTCTAAAGCAAAGAGGTTGCAATGTCTTTAAATGTGTCGCAGTCACCGGTTCATCTAAATTATTTGATCTCATGCATTATCATATTTCAAAACAACTACACTTTTGCAAATAACCTTATCAAGTGCATACATGCTTTTCGAAAACTTTGTTTCTGACTAAGGTCTAGTGAGTTCGCATAAGACCTAACTTCAAATGCGAATAACTCTCAGGACACGAAGTTTTATACGGTATATTACCTATCAAATGAAATATCTTTGAGTCTAGTTTCTAATGCTTCAAACCGTTCATCATTTGGACATTCCTACAAGAAGTTATGACCAAATTACTAAAGGCTAGAAAAATGCAATTCTGTGATCAATTATGCAATCGCAAAACTGCTTCTGCGACCGCAAACTAGTCGCAGAATGGACCAGAAGAGCCNACTTTATCACGTATAGAACAACCAAGGAATGTGTTGACGGAAGTATGCATTTAAACTGGGGCAGAATTTTGAGGAGGACCCTCAAAATTCTAAAGCAAAGAGGTTGCAATGTCTTTAAATGTGTTGCAGTCACCGGTTCATCTAAATTATTTGATCTCATGCATTATCATATTTCAAAAAAACTACAAATTTTGCAAATAACTTTATCAAGTGCATACATGCTTTTCAAAATCTTTGTTTCTATGACAGCCAGATGTTACCTAGTGTAATTCAAGCAGGACCTCGAGACAAGAGTAAAGGCGAAGCAAGGAATCAAGAGCACGAACCAACCGTTCCCCCACAAACTTACAATTTTTCTTTGGTCACAGGCACAATAAATACAATAGGAATATTTGCAAATAGATACACGAAGCAAAATCACTATCTTCATAACGACAAAGTTACTTAATGCAAATACATCGAGCTAAGAAATACTTCATTCTCTCATAGCTATCCACCGCCTTTCATCGCATAAGGCTAAGCACTGCCTTTCTTTGCATGAGATTAAGCATTGTATCCATTTCTTGCATGAGGCTAAGCATTGCCTCCGTAATTGCATAAGGCTAAGCACTGCCTTTCTTTGCATGAGACTAAGCATTGTCTCCATTTTTTACATGTGGCTAATCATTGCCTCCGTAATAGCATAAGGCTAAGCACTTCCTTTCACCGCATAAGGCTAAGCACTGCCTTTCTTTGCGTGAGACTAAGCATTGTCTCTATTTCTTGCATGAGGCTAAGCATTGCCTTCGTAATTCCATAAGGCTAAGCACTGCCTTTCTTTGCATGAGACTAAGCATTGTCTCCATTTCTTGCATGAGGCTAAGTATTGCCTCCGTAATACCGTAAGGCTAAGCACTGCCTTTCATCGCATAAGGCTAGGCACTGCCTTTCTTTGTATGAGACTAAGCATTGTATCCATTTCTTGTATGAGGCTAAGCATTGCCTCCGTAATTGCATAAGGTTAAGCATTGATTTTTTTGCATGAGACTAATCATTGTCTCCATTTCTTGCATGAGGCTAAGTATTGCCTCCGTAATACCATAAGGCTAAGCACT
>AWOL01S0063836.1:23995-45136 GCA_000715115.1 Nicotiana otophora
AAAAAAAAAAAAAAAACGAACGAAACGAAGAACGAACGAAGAAATAGTCATGCCCAATAAAAATTCAAAATTTTCAAGCTCATATGTTGCTAAACAACTTGCTTCACTTTTTGTTTTTGGGTCCTCACTAACTTATGCTAATTTTATTAAAGCATCTCATTCGTGGAGCCTAGAATCTTGTTGTTTTAACACTTTTAATACGACTTTCCCAACGTGTTTCTACTATTTTTAAGTAAGTCGAATCTTTACTTTATTAATATATCTAAAAGGTTTTCTTTCCTTTTATATGAAAAGTACAAAAGTACTATATATAACTTTATAAAACCTATAAACCTATAAAATATATATTATTCCTAAAAAATGGGGCCCTCAAAATTGGGGGCTGAAGGCACTTGCCTTACCCCATACACTGTTAGAGCCGGCCCTGAATGCAAATATAAAGTTCAGGCGGTTAGTAGTGTTCCATGATAGCAGTATAATATTTACATTTATGAACTATTTACTAACAGACGTTAATGAAGGAAAGGTCAATGAAACAACAAATTACAGAATAAGAGTAGACAGTGTAATCTTATAACTTAAAAGGCAGGTCTTTCGGACAAAGTAGATTGGAGGCTGATGATCATCTACAGCCTAAATTATAAAACTAATAGGCTAGTGCAAGAGATATAAGCTCTACTTCCATATCTCAGAGAGCAAGCAGCATCATCCAGCATAAACAACAACAAATCGTAAAGCGCAGCTAGTAAAAACCTGAATTTTAGAAGCAACATTCCACTGAGTTACACCGTGACGGACAACAATACTCTCGGTAAAACTCGGGATAACATTTTCAGCTTTGGCATCTACGTCACACTCAGATTGCAGTGGAATCCTGTTATTCGTACATGCAAACCTTCCAATTTTAGGACACAAGAAGCTATAAAATCAACATTCTAGTACTGACATCCATGTAAAGACAAAAATGTTAAAGTATTTGCAAACCAAAGACAACCTATTTTCAGTTTTGCAATCTAGAAAACAAAACCAAAAAGCTGAACTAAAGAATAGCAAAACCCAACAAACGGACTGATTAATACCGCTAACTAGAATCCAAATCAACAATTCAAGTACTGACATAGATGACTGAAACAACAAACAACAACCCAGTAGTAATCCCACTAGTGGGGTATGGGGAGGGTAAAGCGTACGCACACCTTACCCCTACCCCGGAGGAGTAGAGAGACTGTTTTCGGGAGACCCTCGGTTCAGAGACAAAAGATCCGTAACAACAACAGAAACCAGATAAATAATATCAGTACCGTAAGACACAACAAATAAGTGGAAGGACAATAATAATGATAATAATAATAAATAAAAATAAAAATAGTGTGATGAAACAAAAACTGCTAGTAGTCCTAGACAAAACACTATCAGACTAGCTGGAAGGAGAAAAAATGCTCAACTGCCCCCTACAACTCTAATGCTCGACCTCCATACCTCCCTATGCAGGGTCATGTCCTCGAAAATCTGAAGTTCATATCCTGCTTGATCACCTCACCACAATACTTCTTAGCCCGCCCTCTACCTCTTCTCGTACCTGTCAAAGCCAACCGCTCACACCTCCTAACCGAGGCATCGATGCTCTTCCTCCGCACATGCCCGAACCATCTAAGCCTCGCTTCTCGCATTTTGTCGTCCATGGGAGCCACATCCACCCTCTCCCGAATATCTTTATTCCTAATCTTATCCAGCCTAGTGTGCCCACACATCCATCTCAACATCCTTATTTCGACTACTTTCATTTTCTGGATATGAGAATTCTTGACTAGCCAACACTCAGCCCCATACAGTATGACCAGTTTAACCACCACTTTATATAACTTACCTTTAAGTTTCGGTGGCACCTTCTTGTCACACAGGACTCCAGACGTTAACTTCCATTTCATCCACCCCACCTCGATACGGTGCGTGACATCCCCATCGATCTTCCTATCTCCCTGGATAATTGACCCTAGGTACTTGAAACTATCTTTTAGGGATGACTTGTGAGTCGAGCCTCACCTCCACGTCTGCTTCCCCCGACACATCGCTGGACTTTCACTCCAAATACCCCGTCTTGGTCCTACTCAACTTGAAACCTTTAGACTCCAGGGCTGCCTCCATACCTCCGGTCTCTCATTAATGCCGCCTCTCATCTCATCAATCAGAACTATACCATCATCGAACAACATTGACATAGACGTCTGACATCCATGTAAAAGGAGAACAACGTTAAGAAATGTATTGGATAATCAAAAAGAGGAAGAACCGATTCGAATCCATCCAAATGATCAGTACAACTCTAGTAAACATAGCACAAGTGATATCTACCCAAAAAAAAAGAAGTTAAATAAGGTATAATCTAACCAAAAGTGGAAACACCTAACCGAATGGAGATTATAGTGACTGACATTTGTGTAAAAGAAAAACAATGCTAACTGAAACGAGGAGGAATCAAACAAAACCACGCCACAAGCAAACTGAAAAGAGGAAGAACCGAAACAAACCAAACCAAACAGCATGCTTACTGAAAAAAAGGAAGAACCGAACCAAACGGCCATAGGCTACCTGGAAAAAGGAATAAACGAACCAAAACAAACCAAATCAAACCAAACCGCACAACAGGACAACTGCAAAAAGGAATAACCAAACCAAATCGCAGAATATGCTAACTGAGAAAAAGGAGAACCGAACAAAACCGCTCAACATGCTGACTCAAAAAAGGAATAACCGAACCAAACCTGCAAAAAGGAATTACCGGATCGAACTAAACCGCATAGTAGGCTAATTGCGAAAAGGGAAAACCGAACCAAACCAAACCGCACAATAGGCTAACTGCAAAAAGGAATAGCTGAACCAAATGGCACAACATGCTAATTGAGAAAAGGAATAACCAAATCAAACCAGACCGCGGAACAGGCTAACTGTGAGAAAAGGAATAATCGAACTGAACCAGACCGCATAACAGAAAAAAAGAAGGTATAACCGAACCAAACCAAACCGGTTTACTGAAAAAAGGAATAACCAAACCGAACCAAACAACAGGCTAACTGCAAATAACCGAACCGCACGAGACGGCAGAGCATGCTAACTGGAAAAAGGAATAACCAAACCGAACCAAACCACATTGCAGGCCAACTAAAAAAGGAATAACCGAATCAAACCAAACCGCACAACAAGCTAACTGCAAAAAGGAATAACGGAACCAAACCAAACAGCACCACCATGTTAACTAAAAAGAGGAAGAACCTAACCAAACCGCACAACAGGGTTCTTTTACAGTTTCCCAATCTAGAAAACAAACCCGAAAGAGCAATCGAAAATTGAAAGGAAAAAAAATGGAACCGACTGAGAAATTCCCCTTCGTACAATCCAAATTAATGTTAACATGGCCAACTGACATCCATGTAGAAGTAGAAGAGAGAAAAAGAATTGCAAAGCAACGCATTCCGAAAAGATGAAGAACTGAACCGCATTTATCTAATTCGGTTACCAGGAGCCGAACCGAATTAGGCTGCTTGAGCTCAAATGTCAGTTTACCAAAGGAAAACCAAACCGAATTTTTTCTTTGAACCGAGTTCTTTGAACTGAATATTAAAAAGAATCAAAATGAACCGACTGATCCATACCCCAATTAAGAATTCAGTTCAATATTTGAGTACTGCCATAGACGGATATCCAGTAAAAGAAAAAGTTGAAGGCATTGCCAAAACAATAATTCCAGTACTGACACCCAGTACAGACGATTGACATCCATGCAAAAGAGAATTTTTTTGACTAAGGGTAAAGAGGAAGAACAAACCGAACTAGAAACAAATGCCGGTTCGGTTTACTGAAAACAAAACCGATAAAGAATTAAACAACCGAACAAAACCAAGTTAAACAAAACACAAATCGAACAACTGATGAGTAGTCCAACCCAGAATTTAAATCAGCCATTGCAGCAGAGGAACTGCTGGATTGAAGCTCAAGCTTGATCTGAAGTGAAGATTGAAAATTGAGGGCTCTCCGCTCTGAGAGTGACGGAGAAGTAGAGGAATGTGTTGTCAGGCTGAATGTGATTCTCGTTTAAGCCATGGTCAGTTACCTTTGGTGTAGTGTATTTTTATACAATTCACCGCCACTCACTGCCGAAGACTAGGCTCTTGTCAACGCAATATAACATGAAATGGATACAAAAGATGTAGGGATCTTTACGCAAATAGCCACCCAATATTAATTATTTATTATAAATTATATATTAATTATATACATATAATACATAAATTATACATATATATTATATACTCACCGATTATTTTTAGTTTAAGTAACAAGTTTGGAGGCTATTTGGATTAATTCTCCAAAGATGTATGGGAGCCCACTACAAAGCCCAGTTAAGTTGAAATAGACTAGGAACTGACTATTCTGGGTTTATACAAGATCTCGTTCTTTTTCCTTTACTTTTGAGGCGTGGTGGTCAATCTCTCTCTTTTCTTTACATGTTAAATATCTAATGGGTGTTCTTAAAACACAGACATGTTTTTATCTTAGGAATTTGATAGTAATGTTTAGAGGTCCCGATTATCTCATCTTAGTTTAGTTCACATAACTGTAATAAAATTTTACTGCTTCAATCCCAAAAATGTTGTCATGATTTAACTCCCAAAGGTTAAACCGGCTTAGTTAAAAATCATTTAGGACCAAATTTCATAGAATATATGACAAAGATTGTTTCAGTTGGCAGAGGGTTCCCACATTTACAGGGAGCAAAATCTATCGCTGATGGACTCGCTAAGTACGGTACAACTATGGAGATAGGAAATGCCGCACATTTGATTGCTCAACCACCGTCCTTTTTGTTAGTTCAACTACTAAGCAGATCAAGCATGAGTACTGATGTACCATGTTATGTTTAGATGATATAACAAATTTAATGACAAGAACTAGATAAGAAACCTGATACACATCCTCAAGTATGAGGAAATAACAAGATTGAAGCTGGAACTGTAAATCAACTATTCAGAAGTCAAGAATCAACAAGGGGAACAGATGGACATCAGTTCCCCTGGTGATCGTACTAGTCAACTCTCCAATAGTTGTAAAGTTGCTGCCTGCACACGCAACAGTGCGAAACAGTACAAAAGTCAACTTCATTGGGAATGATCCCGTACCATCCATACTTGCATCATTCAAGTGATGTCACCAATGTTATATTAACATTAAACCAAAGACAAAACATAGCTTGAGTATTGAAGAATCCATCAAGCACTCTCTCAAGTGACCAACCAATCTAGCAAGCGATTCTCAAGAGCATCAAGAACAAAGAACAACATAAAAACGGACCAGTTCCATGTATTGAGTTATTACATGTCCTTAGTTGTGTTGCACCTTTACTAAGTTTCTTCACTTGTAATTCCTACTTAGCTTAGTTAGAAGCATTGTGTAAGAAATCTTTATAAATCATAAACCCTTGTGTTTGTGTCTTGGCTAGTTTAGTCGAGTTGGAAGTCTTTGTAATAAAGTTATTATAAAGTGTCTTATAATAGAGTTGTTACAAGTTAGTGAGAGATTAAGAGGTTAATTCCTAGATTATAATAGGTTGTAATCTAAAGTTTGCTCAGTAGTGAAGTTGAAATCTTACAAGGGTAGGTCGTGGTTTTTAATCCCGTGCGATGAGAGTTTTCCATATAAAACTTCTTTGTGTCATTTACCTACTGCAGTGTGCGTGTGTTATGTGGGAACTAACAGAGAAACTGGTTCTCTATATAGTTTGGTGGACCCTTAAATTCTATCAATTGGTATCAGAGCAAGTTCTTTCTATCAGGCTAGCACCTAGAAAGGATCCTCATGGCTGCTCCACCAAACTTTGAAGAAGGTCAATCTACCTAGATGCCACCAAGATTCACTGGCTAATACTATGGATGGTGGAATACTAGGATGCACGACTTCATCATGGCTGAAGACTCAGAGCTCTGGAACGTCATCTGCGATGGACCCTTCGTCCCTACAAAAACCAGTGGCGACCCAGTTGTGACAATCCCCAAAATAAGAAAGGAATTCAATGATGTTGACCGCAAGGCCATAGAAAAGAACTTTCGTGCAAAGAAAATTCTCGTTTGTGGTATCGGCCCTCATGAATACAACAGGATCTCAGCATGACAATATGCTAATGAGATTTGGGAAGCTCTCCAAATAGCCTATGAGGGAACAACACAAGTTAAGCAATCAAAGATTGACATGCTTACCACATAATTTGAGCTTTTCAGAATGAAAGATGATGAATCCATCCAGGACATGCATACTCGGTTCACCTCTATCATCAATGAGCTTCACTCTCTGGGAGAAATCATTCCAAGAAACAAAATTGTCAGGAAAATACTCAGTGTTTTGCCCAGATCCTGGGAAAGAAAAGTGAATGCTATCACAGAGGCAAAGGACATGCAGAAGCTAACCATCGATGAACTTGTTGGAAAACTGAAAATCTATGAAATGAAGAAGAATAAGGACAATGAGATAAGAGAGACCAAAAGGGAGAAGAACCTGGTCCTTAAGACGGACAATAATGATTCAAGTGTTGAGGATACTGATATGTCTTACCTGACAAAAAGATTCCAGAAAATGGTTCGCAGAAATGGAGGCATTCCAAAAAGGGGCAGTTCCAGCAAGCCAAAAAATTATAACCTTTGTCATAAGTATGGTAAGCCAGGACATTTCATCAAGGATTGTCCTCTCCTCAAGCAAGATCAATACAAACACAACACAGACAAAGCAACTAAGTGGAACCCGGATCCTGACAAATGCTTCAAGAGAAAAAATGTCGCTGACAATGTTGTGAAACAAGCTCTTGCTGCATGGGGAGACTCTTCCAGTGAATCTGAAGAAGATGATGATCAAGGTGACATCTCCATGATGACAGTGGAAAGTGAAGTAACTGAGTATGACTCCATCTTTGCCTTGATGGCACAGTCCGATAATGATGAAGATGATGACGATTATGATGAGGTAAATTTTCTAGATGTCAAAGAAATATGAAGTCCTACTCTCCTAAAAAATTTATGTCTCTTGAAAATATTTTAATTGATGCTTATCACAGTCTTATAAATGATACAAATGCACTTATTCTTGAACTAGAAGAAGTAGAACAGTCGAGAGATGACCTACTGTTGTTGTGGTCGATCTAAAGGAGACCATTGAGTGTGCTAAGAAAGAAAAAGAAGCCTTGACTGAAAAGGTTGCTAGTATAAAACATGAGAAAGATGACCTATTAGTAGTAGTCGTAGATCTGAAGGATACAATTGAGGAACTAAAAGGAGAAGGTAGGCATGAGATTATTAAAAAGGGAAAGGAAGTTGCGGATGAAATACATCTTAAGCTTGAAGATGAGATAAAATCAGTGAAATCTAGTTTGTGTGTTAAACTCGAGAAAAACAAACAACTTCAGGAATTACTAAGTAGAGTCAAGAGTGATCTTGAAAAATTACTAAAGTGGACCTGGTCCTCTGAATCTATCACTGCCATGTACACGAACAATGGGGGAAACATGCAGGGAATCGGGTTTCAAAGGGAAAAAATTTCCTACAACCCTTATACAAGTACGTTACTGTACCTGACAATTGGCTCTGCACTCACTGTGGTAACACTGGACACTTTAAGGAAACTTGTAAGGCCAAGTTTCAGTCTCATAAAAAAATAAAGTTTTTGCGAAAAAGGTAATTACTAGTAAAGAACCTGGTCCCTCATATAAAAGACGCATGATGCCTGCTTAGACCAAAAGAACTCTTATTCATCCCTTTCCTCATTACAAGGGACCCAAACTTATTTGGGTTCCTAAGTCTAACCTTTAATTTCCTTGTGCAGGGAACAGTGAAGGGGAGCAGCCAACAATGGTACATGGAAAGTGGTTGCTCAAAGCACATGGCTGAAAGTACGAACGATTCCTTTCACTGAAGGCGCTGCAAGGAGGGAGTGTATCCTTTGGAAATGGCAAGAAGAGATACATTCTGGGAGTTGGAAGTATTGAGAAGTATCTTTCTCACTCTATTAAAAATATGTACTATGTGAAAGGATTGAAGTACAGTTTGCTGAGTGTTTCCCAAATCCGTGACAAGGGAAACAAAGTGGAATTTGTGTCAAAGATATGCACAGTCACAAATCTTGTGACTGGTGAAGTGGTGCTAGTGGCAAAAAGATACAAAAACATCTACGTTGCTGATTTTAAGTCCCTGCAGAGTGGTGATCTCAGCTGTTTTAGTGTTGTTGATGATGATGCTGAGTTATAGCACAAAAGGCTCGGTCATGCAAGTTTCTCACTGCTGAACAAACTGGTAAAAAAGGACCTTGTTCGTGGTCTGCCCAAGTCAAGCTTCAAGGATTACAAGGTGTATGATGCGTGTGCTAAAGGAAAGCATGTCAGATCCTCTTTCAAGCCCAAAAAAGAAGTTAGTACCTCAAGGCCACTTGTTCTTCTCCATATGGATCTATGTGGACCTATGAGAGTGCCGAGCAGAGAAGGAAAAGGTATATCTTCTTCATTGTGGACGACTACTCCAGATTCATTTGGACTTTGTTTCTCAGAACCAAGGATGAAACCTTTCAAGTATTTGTTGCATTTATCAAGAAGATCCAAGTGAAGATGGGTAATAATGTAGTATGTATCAGGTCTGACCATGGGACAGGATTTGATAATGCAAAATTCGACGAATTATGTGTTGAAAATGGCATCATTCACAATTTTTCAGCTCCAAGAACACCATAACAAAATGGTGTTGTGGAGAGGAAGAATAGGACTCTTGAATACATGGCAAGAACAATGCTGATTGATAGTGGTGTTGCAAAAGGTTTCTGGGCAGAGGCAGTCAATAGTGCATGTTACTTGGTGAACAAGTGCATGATCAGGTCCCTCCTGAACAAAACCCCGTATGAACTGCTAAATGGGAGAAAACCTAAGCTAACACACTTGAGGACATTTTGTTATAAATGCTCTGTTCTCAACAATGGTAAGGAAGCTCTGGGAAAGTTTGATGCCAAGAGTGATGAAGGCATATTTCTTAGATATTCATCACAAAGCAAATCCTACAAGGTATACAACAAAAGAACTGAATGTGTTGAGGAAAGCATACATGTGATCTTTGACGAAGCACAACACCCTCTTGGAAAAGCTGCACATGATAAAGCTGATCAAGATGGAGAGCTATCAAATATCCCTGGTGAAGTTATTGACATGGCAAATAGAAAGGCTGACATGATAAGTCACGTAAAGGAATCCAATGAAGATGGTGCAACTATGCTCCAACTGATGGAAAGGAACCTGGTCCCACAATCACGACAACTGAAGCTGAAAACAGAGTTGTCGATGATGTCCAAGGAACCCCACATGCTGAGATGAGAAGCGGCCAAGAACCACAGTCAGATATATCTGGATCTTCTATCAATGAGATTCAGGTACCAAATTGGAAGCAGAAAGGTTCACACCCTCTTGAAAACATAATCACCCCTCTTGATTTAGGAATTCAAACCAGATCAAAGGCTAGAAATACACTTGCCTTCTCGGCCTTTCTTTCTCAAATAGAGCCCAAAAATATCAAAGAAGTATTAAAAGATGCAGACTGGATTACTGCCATGCAAGAAGAGCTCCATCAATTTGAGAGAAACAAGGTATGACATCTGGTTCCACGACCTGTGGATCGTACTGTTATTGGAACCAGGTGGGTATTCAGGAACAAACTTGATGAGTTTGGAAACACCACAAGAAATAAGGCAAGGCTAGTAGTTCAAGGTTACAATCAAGAAGAAGGGATTGATTATGATGAAACTTTTGCTCCAGTCGCTCGAATAGAGGCTATCAAAATTCTTATTGCCTTTGCATGACATATGGAATTCACATTGTTGCTAATAGATATCAAAAGTGCATTTCTGAATGGCTTTCTAAAAGAATAAGTCTTTGTCAAGCAACCTCCTGGATTTGAGAATCATGAGCATCCTGAGCATGTCTTTAAACTTGACAAGGCTTTATATGGATAAAAGCAGGCTCCTCGCGCTTGGTATGAAATGTTGTCAAAATTCCTTCTAGAAAATGACTTTACAAGAGGAAAAATCGACAACACACCTTTTCTGAACAAACGTGGAAGGAACTTGCTCATTGTGAAAGTTTATGTTGATGACATTATTTTCGGATCAACAGTCGACTCTTTGTGTGAGGAATTTGCAAAACTCATGAGAAGTGAGTTTGAAATGAGCATGATGGAGGAATTGAATTTATTCTTGGGTTTACAAGTGAAGCAATCTCAAAAGGGGACTTTGATAAATCAGCAGAAGTACATCAAGGATCTGCTAAAGAGATTTGACATGGAAGCATCAAAAATCATTGACACTCCCATTCCCACTGCTACTCATCTAGACATGGATGAACCTGGTTCTCATATGAATCAAACCATGTATAGAGGTATCATAGGGTCACTCCTGTATCTCACAGCAAGTAGACCAAATATTGTCTTTAGTGTGGTACTTTGTGACAGGTTTCAATCTAATCCAAAGAAATCTCATCTAAAGGCTGCCAAGAGAATCCTGAGATATCTCAAAGGAATACAAGGCCTGGTTCTCTACTACCCCTCTGGAGATAACTTTGACTTAGTTGGGTATGCTGATGCTGATTATGCAGGGTATCTGGTGGACAAGAAAAACATGTCTGGAATGGCACATTTTTTGGGTTCATGTCTAATTTCATAGGGTACAAGAAAACAAAACTCAGTGGCCCTCTCCACTGAAGAAGTAGAATATGTGGCAACTACATCTTGCTGTGCTCAACTACTATGGATTAAGCAGCAGCTGGAATACTTTGGAGTGTTCTCTGATTGTGTGCCCTTACTGTGTGACAATACCAGTGCACTCAACATGGACAAGAATCCAGTCCAACATAAGAGAACAAAGCACATTGATGTGCGTCACCACTTTCTCAGAGACAATGTTGAAAAGGGCTCATATGTATGAAATTTTGCAACACAGAAGATCAAATTGCAAACATATTTACCAAAGCACTGAGCAGGGAGCAATTTGAAAGAGATCACTTGGCACTAGGGCTGATAAAACCAAGATGAGAACCTGGTCCCTTGATGCTTGGCTATGAAAGAAATGTACAGGTAGTTTAGCTAAAAAGTGTTTTTTAGCAAAGTCTAACTCATTTATATACCGTTACAAGTAAACACGCATGATGATTACAAAGCAAATAAGCAGCTAATGCATTGCACGTTGGTCAAAGGATGAAGCTTACATTTGCAAACTCCGTCAGGGAACCTAGTGCCTTTGACATCGGTTAGTAGTTTCTCTGTACTCTCATTCACAATTTTTAAACGGTTCAGATGGTGCAATGTCATCACATTGTCACTTTCTTTTCTTTCCCGATTTTTGAACCCACGCTTCTCACCCGTTAGGAAGCCACCCGACTACCCAAACTACCGCCTTTTCTTAACCGGTCCCTCATCCCTCTTTAATATATCCTTCCACCACTATTCACATCAAAAATTCCCTTTTTCTCTCTTTAAACCAAAACTATCTCTTCTTCAACTAACTGCTTCCCACCATGCCTGAACACCAGGAAACTCAAAATGTTCCAAGTGTCACCCCCACTGAGCCCTCACCTGTTGAAACGCCGATCATAGAACCCACACTCTCCACACCAACCAGTCTAAACCCTAAGGCAGAATCACCACCACCCTCAGCTTCCTCTCCTACCCAATCGAGTACTGGTTCTCATCGGAGTCGCAAAACTTCTACTCCTAAGAAGTTTGTGGCTACGACTTCTCCTTCTGCCTCGCCGAAAAAAATAGTTGAAATGTATACAGTTGAAGAAAAAGAAAAACGCGAAATCTCCTATCTACCAATGGAAGAATACACTGATAAAGACCAAGTTGTTGGTCCTGTCTATGTTAAATCAACAATGACAACCCCTGCTCTTGAGTCTATAGGTAACATTCCTTCTTCTACCGGGTTTTCCATGGGGTTACAAGAAAAATAATCCATAGAAAATATGTTGTCGATAAATGCTGAGGGTGTTGTTATTGAGGATGGTGAGGGTCTGTCTGAGTCGCAGGAGGGAAGAAAATAGGACTCTAGTGGAGAATAGGGAACTTGTGCCTGCTGAACCATCGGCACCGGACAATACTACTGGGGCACCTACGGAGGAACTTGTTCCCTCCACTGAGGAGCCAACTCTTGGATTCTCTCAAGAACCCCATGTCAGTACTGATCCTTCTCCCTCTCCTCACTTCTACACTGAGCCTTTATCTATGGTTGTTCCTGAAACAAGATCTTTATCTGAAGAGGAGAGTGAGGACATTGAAGATGATTATGATAATATGGCTATTGCTAGTTTTATCAGGGCTAGAAGTAGACAGACCACTACTCAAGTTCCAACTCCTAAGAGACCTACCACTAAGTTCCAAAAGAAGGAGGATCTTGAGTCTGTTATTAGGAAAAGCCAAGAACACCGAAAAAGGATAAAATTGGTAAAGGATGGGAAGATTGTGAATGAGAAAGCAGTGCTTGTTATCAATGTTGATGATAAAGTGGACGAGGAACCTGGTTCCTTGACTTGCAAGTTCTCAAAGAAGCATTCTATCTCCAAGTCAAAAAGGGGATCCTCTGCGAGTGCCGAGTGTCGAAAAAAGAGTGCAGGTGATAACTCTGTTGAAAACTTAGTGGAAGAATCTGTAGAAAAAGTGATGGAAGAATCAGTTGGAAAGATGTCTAAGAAGACAATGTCTGAGAAATCGGCTGATAAAGGAAAGAGTGCTCGCAAATCAGTGAAAAATAAGGGTGATGCCGGTGAAGAACATGGTTCTTACAAGAAGGCAAAAGTTGATGATACCCAGGATACTGGGAAGGAAAAATTGAAAAATCAAAAGGTGGTGTGGGCCCGTACATTTTCCCCTGATATTCTGGATATGGCTGGCATGTGATAATTGGTAGAGATTTTTGAATTTCAACAGTGGACACACTTGTTCACAGGAAACACTCCCAAAGTGTATGAGGAAGAAGTGCGCAGTTTCAATGTTGACTTCTTCACAGTTGAGGGTGATCATATTTTCATAATAGTGAATGAGGTCGATTTTGTGATGGACTCTGCTGTGCTGGGATCTATTCTGGGTGTTCCTGCTGAGGGATTATCTTCTATTCAAGGCTCCTGCTCTTCAAACTTTAGAAATACTATCATAAAGGATAAGGCAGTTCAGCAGGGGGAACGGGTACACAAGAAGGCCCTCCTTCCAGTGTACCAATTTCTGTTTGAGTTGGTGAACAAAGTCTTGCTCCCTCATGCTGAGAGAAGGTCAATTACATCTCGAGCAGACCTGGTTCTCATGGAAGCACTGGATGGCGACACAACCATCAACCTGCCTGGCATTATGATAGAACACATGCAGAAGGTGTCAGAGTTTAAGGATGGTAATCATGGGCTGCCTTATTGGTTCCTTCTCACCAAGGTGTTTGAGTTCTTCAAAGTCCCTTTGGGAACAACTAAGGTGGGTACTCGTAAGCAAACATTCTCCAAGACAACCCTAGAGGAATGTGGGTGCATTGATAAAGTTGGAAGGGTTGACAACACTTCTACCATCTCCCATGGACATGGGCAAATGATCGAATGGACTTCGTTCTCAAAACCCTTGCCTCTTCCTCTAAGCCTTCCCCTTCCAGTGCTGCCTAGAAATGTTCCCGTTCCAGTGTCAAGTCTTAGTGTTTGTCCCTTGTTTTAAGTTGTGATGATGTTTATGACTGGTACTTATGTTTTTTAGTTTTATTTTGTGGATGTGTTGCAACAATGAAACTACTCCCTGCTTTATATCCAAATGTTAATGAAAGCTTTCTCCTTTCTGCTGTGTATGCCTTGCTCTTATGTTCTGTTTTTAATCATTTTTGTGTGCCTACATGTGGCATGAGTTAACCTAGATAGACTTCTTTTTGCCTATTGCTTGTTGTTGCTCTTTTTATGATGCCAAAAGGGGGAAAAATAATTGAGAGGGAACAGATTTAGGGGGAATACATGATATGTGCATGTCATTCTGGAGGGAACGGATTTAGGGGGAATACAGGATATGCGTATGCTATTCTGGTTCTTAGGAGGGACTTCAATTATAAGTTTGTCATCATAAAAAATGGGGAAATTGATAGGTTATATGTACCTTATTATGTTTAGATGATATAACAAACTTAATGACAAGAACCAGATAAGGAACCTGATACACATCCTTAAGTATGTGAAAATAACAAGACTAAAGCTGGAATTGTAAATCAACTCTTCAGAAGTCAAGAATCAACAAGGGGAACAGATGGACATCAGTTCCCCTGGTGATCGTACTAGTCAACTCTCCAACAACTGTAAAGTTGCTGCCTGCACACACAACAGTGCGAAACAATGCAGCAGTCAACTTCATTGGGAATGATATCGTACCATCCATGTTTGCATCATTCAAGTGATGTCACCAATATTATATTAACATTAAACCAAAGACAAAACATAGATTGAGCATTGAAGAATCCATCAAGTTACCAACCAATCTGGCAAGCGATTCTCAAGAGCATCAAGAATAAAGAACAACATAACAACGGACAAGTTCCCTATATTGAGTTATTACATGTCCTTAGTTATATTGCACCTTTGTTAAATTTCTTCACTTGTAATTCCTACTTAGCTTAGTTAGAAGCATTGTGTAGGAAATCTTTGTAAATCATAAATCCTTGTGTTTGTGTCTTGGCTAGTTTAGTCGAGTTGGAAGTCTTTGTAATAGAGTTATTACAAAGTGGCTTGTAATAGAGTTGTTACAAGTTAGTGAGGGATTAAGAGGTTAATTCCTAGATTACAATAGGTTGTAATCTAAAGTTTGCTCAGTAGTGAAGTTGAAATCCTACAAGGGTAAGTCGTGGTTTTTAATCCCGTGAGCTGGGAGTTTTCCACGTAAATCTTCTTTGTGTCATTTACCTACTGCAGTGTGCATGTTCTATGGGAACTAACAGAGAACATGATTCTTTATATAGTTTGGTGGACCCTTAAATTCTATCAAGTACCGACCACTAGAGTGTTTTTGGCAAAAATCATCCTTCAACTATGGCTCAAAACTAGGGTACATCCTTGTGTAATATTAGTGAACAAAAAACATCCCTTAACTTTTCAAAAATGGCAAGAATTATCCTTCTGTTAATTTTCGTTAAGAAATTAATAGCTACAACCAAAACATGTGCCAAGCACGTGACTTCCCCCCAAATCCCCCCATCACTCCTGATTCTATCCCTCTTGAAGCTATCCCGCTCTTTCATATTCAGTGAAACTAAGGCTTCAAAAGCTATACGTTCTATGTTTAACTTCAGAAAATAACTAGAGCAACAAGATAAGTTATTTTCTTGAAAAATAATTGAAGCTAGGGCTATTCTCCATTACTTATCTTCCTACACCTCCAAACAAGATAAAAGCAGCAATAGCCATTGAAAAAGTTTTGGCTTTTTCCATTCTAATTTCTATGGAGTAGTATTTTTGCTATTTCTCAAACTAAACATCTTCCTCATTCTTAAAAGCACCAGATCTTGTGGGTTGAAGCATAAGAAACAATAGGAAAATGATGGCTTGAAGTTTATACGACCAATCATCCATACCAACTATGGTATTATTGATATTACAGATCTTTAAGCATTCGATAATATCATATACAGTAGCTTTCACATGAACTTATACTGATATTACTGAATTTACAAAGTTCTAGTAAGTCTTTTATTTAATATAAAGGTTTATTATTTTAATATTTATTATATTCAAAGAAAAATCAAGTTTTAGAAGCCTAAGCTTCGGTGAAGGATGAAGACGAGATAATCGGGAAGGACAAAATAGTGAGATTGGGGGGGGGGAGTCACGTGCTTGACACATGTTTTGGTTGTAGCTGTTAGTTTCTTAAAGGGAATTAACGGAAGGATGATTCTTGCCTTTTATTTTGGATAGTTAAGGGATGTTTTTTGTTCACTATTATTACACAAGGATGTACCCTAGTTTTGAGCCGTAGTTGAGGGATGATTTTAGCCAAAACATCTTACAACGTCTACTACCCTTCCCACCCAATATTTTTGTATGCCTTCTACAACTACTGCAAGTACACTAAGTAGCTCTAACTGTAATTTAGAATCTTTTTGTAATAGAATGCTGGTAGCGCACCAATCTCTGTGTAATATCGTTTCTTTTTAATAGAAAATAGTTTTTGCTGACCGAAAAAAAGAACATAACTGAACCCTATATCCTTTTCCTTTGCACTTAATCTTTTCTACATGACCTTATTTGAGTAAAGAAAAGCTTCTATAAGATAATAATTGTATGGGTCAAAATTTGTCGTTAGAATATTTAGCCAAGATAATACTAAGGGAAGAGTTCCCAAGTCGTCGTTTGTCGAGATGGCCCCAGAAGCAGCAAAGTCTGTGGTCGAAGAGTCAACAAGAGTCGTAGTCAACAAGGGCCATAGTCGAGGTGTCGACAAGGGACGAGGTTGAGGTCGAGTACGTTTGATAGAGCTGTAACGGCTAGTTTTCAAGATAGGATATTAAGGAAAATATTCTAGTGGATATTCTCTACACTTGTACTATTAGGGTTTCTTAGGAACCTATATGAATAGAAAAAGAGACAATGATAGGGGCATGTGATATTTATTTGTAAAGAACACATTTTGACTAAAAGATTTGTCTCTCTCTCTCTCGCTAAGATATAAACACCACCTTTTCACTGAGATTCTTGTCCATACTTCTCCATCAGATCCGAGAATAACTCGAATATTCAAAGATTTGTGTATCATTCATCATTGTCGGGGGGAACATCTACCTATTCAATCCTTTATTAGGTGAATCATTCCTCATATTTACTTAAATTCCATTTATTATTATTCATTATTATTAAATGCTATATTATTGTTCCTGATTTCTCTAACATTTATTACATATTATTGTCACCGTCCGACCAGATCCACATGATATTTATTGCTTTTTTAACAACCCTATCTAAGTGTAACGACCCGGTCGATCATTTTGAGAGTAATATCCCCGATTACCTATTAAATTCTTTCCCCATATCTATTTCTGCTATTGTGACTTTTCGGGATGATAGGTTTTGAGTTTCGGAGTATTTTGGGACACTTAATCCCTAAATGAGAGCTTAAGCTTTAGGATTTGGACCGTAGTTGGAACTGTGTGAAGACGACTTCGGAATGGAATTCTGTCAGTTTCGTTAGCTTCGCTAGGTGATTTTGGGTTTAGGGGCGTGTCCGGATTGTGTTTTGGAGGTTCGTAGCTCATTTAGGCTTGAAAAGGCGAAAATCGAATTTTTGGAGTTTTAGGCCGGTAGTGAAATTTTTGATATCGGGGTTAAAATCCGATTCCGAAAGTTGGAATAGGTCCGTAATATCGAATATGACTTGCGTGCACAATTTGGGGTCAATCGGACGTGGTTTGATAGGTTTTGATATCGGTTGTAGAATTTTGAAATTTCAAGTTCTTTAAGTTTGAATTGGAAGGTGATTCGTGATTTTAGCATTTTTTTGATATGATTTGAGGTCTCGACTAAGTTCATATGGTGTTTTAGGACTTGTTGGTATGTTTGGTTGAGGTCCCGGGGGCCTCGGGTGAGTTTCAGATGCTTAACGGATCACTTTTGGACTTTGGAACATAGCAGATTTCTGGTGTTCTGTTGCAGGCATTTTCTTCATCGCGTTCGTGAGGGAGTCCTCGCGTTCGTGTAAGGTATCTGGGAGGGACGGCTGAATTACTCTTCGCGTCCGCGATGTCGCTCTCGCATTCGTGAAGGTGTGGAACCTTGAAGCTACGCATTCGCGACATGGTCCTCGCGTTCGCAAAGAAGAACTGGAGGCAGGTGAGATTTCATGCTTCGCGTTCGCGATGGATATACCACGTTCACGAAGGGTCAAGCTGAGTGCTCTTCGCGTTCGCAACATGTGCATCGCGTTCGCGATGGAGGAATTTTGGGCCAAAGTAAAGAAGGACACGTCTGGGCAGTATTAAAGTTCCAAAAACGGAGGTTATGCCATTTTTATCAAAAACTTAAGTTGGGAGCTCGGATTTTGGACGAGGGATTAAGGGATTTTCAGAGATATCGATTGGGTAACGATTCTTAATTCCTTTATGGTTATATTCCACTAATCTATGCTTTAATTCAACGTTTAATTTCGGATTTGGGGTGAAAAATTGAGAAAAGTTCTTAGACCTAATTTTGGGGTTTTAATCGAGAATTTGGTATCGGATTTGAGCAATTTTGGTACGAATAAACTCGTGAGTGAATGGGTGTTCGTATTTTGCGATTTTTACCCGATTCCGAGACGTGTCCCCACGTGCGATATTTGAGTTAATTTCGGATTTTTTGTTAAATGTTGATTTCATTAATTAGATGGGTCTATTATGGTTGTATTTATGATATGTAATTTCTTTTGGCTAGATTTGGGCCATTCAGAGCCGGATATTTGTGGGAAAGGCATTGTGACCGATTGATTGAGCTTGGTTCGAGGTAAGTGGCTTGCCTAACCTTGTGTTGGGGACTTTTCCCTTAGGATATTTCAATATTATTTGGTGTGTGTGCACCGTGTATGTGAGGTGACGAGTACGTATATGAGCTATTATTGCAAAAATCTCGTCTATCCTTTTTAAATCATAAATGGTTTCTCTTATTGAATTGCACTAATAATGTTTAATTGTTTAGTTTAGACTAGAAAAGCATGCTTACGTGTGTTAACTACCTAATTGACATTCTGTGCGCCATGCTTAGTTAAATCCCTATTTTCCTTATCTGTGATTAGTGTAAACTGTATAATTCGAGGCCATACCTGTCATTGTATCTTGCATTGTATATTTAAATTGGGACTACGGACGTATTCCGGGAGATCCCCCAGCACTGCATATTTACTTTGGGACTATGGACATATTCCGCGAGATCCCTTGGCACTGCATATTTACTTTGGGACTACGGACGTATTCCGGGAGATCCCTCAGCACTGCATATTTACTTTAGGACTACGGACGTATTCCGGGAGATCCTCCTTGTACTACATATTCATTCGGAACTACGGGACGACGTCCCCAGAGATTGCTCATTGTGTTTACTTTGTTGTGAGCCGAGGGCTCCTTTGACTATTAAATTTTTGAGAATTTCTTTAACTGTAATACCGTAAATTTTACTTATATATTTTACTGTTGAATTTATTATATTTACTCCGGTAGGGCCTTGACCTGACCTCGTCACTACTCGACTGAGGTTAGGCTTGAGACTTACTGGGTACCATTGTGGTGTACTCATGCTACTCTCTGCACATGTTTTTCATGTGCAGATCTAGGTGCACCTTATCAACCGCACTATCAGTGAGCCGGGATAGCTTTGGAGATTTCAAGGTATATCTGTCGCCTCCGCAGACCTCGGAGTCCCCTTCAACTCTTTATCATGTCCATTATTTTTTGTATCTTCCTTGTTAGATTCTGATGTATAGAGACACTAGACTTTTCCTTCTGTAGTTTGTGATTCACGATGTTTCAAGTTTTGTGGATTGTTGAGTATTTTTGAATAGTTAATTAAATTTATATTTTTATTTCATTATTCCGCAAAGTATTAGGCTTACCTAGTTGTAGAGACTAGGTG
Source organism: Nicotiana otophora (assembly GCA_000715115.1). Lineage (NCBI taxonomy): Eukaryota > Viridiplantae > Streptophyta > Magnoliopsida > Solanales > Solanaceae > Nicotiana > Nicotiana otophora. The sequence continues at coordinate 43,653 of AWOL01S0063836.1, forward strand.
CCATCACGACGTCACACGGAGGGGAAATTGGGTCATGACACTAAGGATATTATTGTTAGCTAGGATTAACCCTTGTTCACATAGATTTAATTATTTGAACCAAGATCTGTATTTTCTGGTCAAATAATTTGGCATCCTCTGTGGGGATTTCTTAGTTAAATTTTTAGTGTTCTTTAGATCTACAACTAACATAGGTCACTAACATCAAAAAATCTAAGACCTCTTTTCTTTGTGTATATAAAACCCTACATGGTAGGTAACTGAGAAGAAAGGACGAGGATAACATGTGACCTCCCAACCAACATCTTGAATGTCATCAATAAAAGTTGTGAAATATCAAATGAGGGCATGACACCCAGTGCATCCCCTAGACGAGATGGGTTACTGCCCCCACACTGCAGCATAACAAAACACTGTGGTATAGGAGCCTCCACATCTGCAGAGGAAGGGACATCCCCAGATGTGAAAAAACTACTCGAGGCGTGGCTAACTAACACGCTAAAAAGTGTCCTCAACAAATCCGCTCCAGGCACAACCACAGAAATCGCAAGGACTTGCACGATACAGCAAATAAACGAGCAGTGCAACCAACCCTTCCCTTCAACGACAGGTATAACTCACACTGTCATTGATTGTGCAGGTAAAAATTCCCTCGCCTCCATTCTAAAAAGGATGGACGAAATAAAAAACGAAAACAAGGCGCTCTGAGACTAGATGAAAGAACACCAAGAACGGGTTAATAAGATACCGGGCGCTCCTAAGTTGCTGCCGAGAAGGGACGCCGACCGGTTCATCGAGCAGTCGTACAGTGACGATGCAGCCATGCATGCCATACCAAAGACCTTCAAAATGCCGCCCTACCTCAGGATATACGATGGCACGACCAATCCTGAAGATCACGTGACTCATTATGTCACCGCCGTGAAAGGCAAAAACCTCGCCAAAGAACAAGTGTCCTCTATTTTGCTGAAAACATTTGGCAAAACCCTCACGGGAGAAGCATTGACATGGTATTCATAACTACCAGCTCGCTCTATAGATATCTTCAAAGAAATGGCCGATAAATTTGTAATCGCCCATGCCGAAGCCAAGAAGGCTGAGGTAAGAGTAAACGACATATTTTCCATCAGGCAGTCCTTGGGAGAGGGGATAAGGGACTTCCTCTCCCGGTTCAACCAAGTAAGGATGACTCTACCAAACATATCCGAAGGGATGGAGGTCGCAGCCTTTCAGAACAGGCTGAGTAGAGATGGTTCGAGAGCAACCAAAAAATTATTGAGTTGGCTCATGAAGTATCTCCCAACCACTTGGGATGAAATCCACAATGCCTATTGTTCCGAGGTTCGTGCAGATGAGGACAACCTCAATGGGTTAACTCACCGACTAACCTCAGTGCAAGATGAATCTAGAAAAGATCGAAGAGACAGCGCCAGAAAAGATCATCCAATTCCTCTACCTAACAGGGAACGATATCAACCGTATAT
>AWOL01S0063840.1:0-12836 GCA_000715115.1 Nicotiana otophora
CATTTGCCTAATTTTCTCCGAAAATTGCAATACGGTGCTGTTAATCAAGAGTGAACTGGTTTATCAAGGTAGAAAGAGGAAACCAATTGAGTGAAAAGATATTGCGATATACTTTTTAAAGAAAAATGATATGGCCAATGTATTAAGCACATGTCCGGTTTTCTGTTTTTTCCTGTTTTGGTGCCCCAATGATTAACAAAATGTTTCTATTGCTGATACTAAGTTCAAATGCAGATTCCTTATGTAGGTTTAAACTTTGCTGTTTATGAATCGTTAAAAGATTGGCTGGTCAAAACCCGACCATTTGGACTAGCTCAAGACTCTGAATTGAGTGTTACAACAAAGCTCGGCTGTGGTGCTGTTGCTGGAACTATTGGGCAGACAGTTGCTTACCCTCTTGATGTCATCCGTCGAAGAATGCAGATGGGTGGCTGGAAAAATGCTGCTTCAGTTGTTACTGGTGAGAGCAAGGCACCTCTAGAGTATAGTGGCATGGTCGATGCATTCAGGAAAACAGTTCGTCATGAGGGAGTTGGAGCTTTGTATAAGGGTTTAGTCCCAAATTCAGTCAAGGTTAGTCTAACCCATTACGTGTTCTTTAAAAGTGGTTCTCTCCCCCTACTCCCCATGTCCAGGTGAACAGAGTCCTAAAGCAACCAGTTGCTTTCTACAATTCCCTTCAATTGATATCAAGGTATTCTCCTGGTATTCCAATAAGGCTAATTAGTGCCTATCCTCGGAAATTATTGTTCTCTGTTGTACTTATAAAGAGAGTGATTTGGTTTGTTTCTACTTATATTGTTCTCTGTTGTACTTATATGACATTGTGCCTCTCTTTTCAGGTGGTGCCGTCTATAGCAATTGCATTCGTGACATATGAGGTGGTAAAGGATATTCTTGGTGTGGAAATGAGGATATCTGATTGAATTACTCGAAGAAGTTCAGGTTATATTCTGAACCTACATGTTAATTTGCCTGGAGAAGCAAGGAAGGTGTTTATGGGAAAGTGTTATTTCGTCGACTTGGAAAAGGAGAGATCCTGAGCACCTGAATATTTTTACCCATATCCACCAGTTGTCTTTGCGTCCTCTAGGATTTTAGTATATTGGTGAAATTAGCAATAAAGAATGGTCCAGAAGTAGCAGGAGGTGCACTTCATGTTATAGGAATCAAAATACTCACTTTGCGAGTATTTTTATACAACGCTTATTGAATAGATATCTGGGTCTTTGGTTTCATATTTGCTCTGATGCTGTTCCATTTTTTGTTTGATCTGATCAGTACTTACGTTTGCTGCCATACTTTGTGGCACATTGGCACAGGCAAGAGTAGCTGCCTGCTGAACTAAATATTTTTGTGCCTGCAAAAAATGCGTTAGGATTATTACATTTTGCAGTTTTCTACAGGAAGTTGAAATTCATTGTTGATTTGCATGTGAGAGATTATTTAATTACATGAAACCTATGGCGAATCAAATATACCCATTATTTCTGTCATTAGCAATTTAGCATATTGGATAATGAGTGATGCTGGTGGACCGTGGATTTAAGTCATTGGGTGCAGACTTTGTATATTTCACTCTCTATTCTTTTGTGACAATGCTCGAGTATAAATATATAGTATTTCGTAAAGAATTCAACTATATGTATAGATCAAGCTTACGCAACAGATGCACCTCAGCCGCTGCGGGAATGCAACATCCGCCTTGACTGGGAATTGTGGTTGATGACTAAAAAGGAACTAGAAACATCGATCTCAATTTTCTAGAAAATAATAGATTCCGCCTTGCTTCTGAAATTAGCTTAGATAAAGTATCCATCAAATCTTCATGGCAAGGAATCCAGTATCAATTTTAGGTAGAAACTGCAAAAGTACTCCCGAAGGAAAAGATTATAAAAAGGTAAAGCTACATCCCCAAAGACAATCTTAGGAATGTGTATGTAATACTCACAATATTGCTTCAGCTAATTGATATATCCAATGAATGAAGTCTAGAAAGGGAAAGATCTATTCCAATGAATACTCTCACAAGATTACGATTATGCTAATTGATATATTCAATGAATGAAGTTCAACTGAAAAAATGGTAGCATTACTTGCCTATACAGCCTAAAAAGGGCATATTAAAGAAACTAAGATGCTTACAGACGACAGCATCCAAAAACTAACGACCAGAAATAGTATCATTTACCTTCTGAAAGAAACGACCAATCACTCCAAAAACCAAAAGAACAAAACTAATGTAACCAGGAAAGCATAACAAAAATGATGTACCATTTGAGAAGGAATTTCAAGCAGTTACTTGCCTTCTTCCCCTAGTCTTTGAGATCATCTCTATAAGACCATCATATCGACTCTGGTGGTAATCAATCCATATACACAACTGTCGTATCGCCTCCCTTTTTTCCTCACTCAAGTCTAAGATTCCCTTATCTTTGTCATTCATCTTCTTTTCATACTCTACCATCTTTTCATCCTTATCTGCTGTCAGTTTCTGCAGTGTAGCTATCTTTTCTTCAAGTTGGTGAACAGTTTCTGTCAAACTCCCCCTTTGATTCACCTCGCTTTGCTCTGCTTTTGCTAATTCTTCAACCTTCTCTCTTAACACTGATGTACATTCTTTCTCGTCTTTCAGTTGCTGCACTAGAGTATCGATTTCCTTCTTCAGCTGCTTCTTTTCTTCACCTGCTTCTTTTATCCAGTTCAAAGCAACCTTAAGCTCATTCAATATTTCATAAATGCGGGACTCCAAGTGACCAGTGTCTTCCTCATACTTCATATTGAATGTGTCCATTTCATTCAGAGTGTCATTCACCTTATCTGAAACGTCTGCTATTATTTTCACTTGAGTTTCCTTGTAAGCAGCAACAACTCCTGATAATGTTGCAATCCTCTCTTCCAGTAGCCTTTGATGTTGCATTAACTTCTCTTCTTTCTTCCTGTGGTCCTCTTCTTTCTCAGTCAGCAACTGCTCAGTCACCCGAAGCTTCTGGTTGGTTAATCGTAGCTTAACCTCAGCGTTCCGGACATTCTCCAATAGTGTGCTCATTTCATCTCCTTTCATTTCTAGATCCCTCTTCAGATCTTCAATCTTGTCATCCAGTTCGTCTATTTTCTGATCTTTACTTTCAAGATTCTTTTGGTATTCTTCTGTTATCTCTTCAATCTTCCTTTCTGCAAGTTTAAGATTTTCCTTGTACTCCTGCAGCAAACCTTCAAGCTGTTTTTGCTCCTCGCCCAGCTTTCCAAACGCTTCCTCATGCTCTTTCAGCTTCATTTCACGATCCACTATCTTTTGTGATAATTCGGTGTGCTGATTCTCTGCTTGTGCCAAAGTTTGAGTGGACTCTTGTTTACCTCTTTCAATTAGCAATTCCAGCTGGTCTTTCTCAGTTTGCAGTAATTCTATCTGCTGCCTTGACTTGTTCGCTTCTTCTGTCAAGACAACAATTTGTGCAGAAGTATCATTTTGCAAATCTTCTAGTCTCTTTTGCAATGCTCGATGCTCCTCCACTTTCTCTGCTAATGCATTCTCCAGTTCAGATATTTTGAGGAGGAAACTTCCCTTTTCTTCCGTCAGCAGATTTTTCTCATCGTTTCTACTGCTTATGTTTTCTTCCAATGTACTCTTTTGTTCAGAAAGAGACTTCACTTCAGCCTGGAGATCATTGACCTGTACCACTAGTCCGTCCTTCTCTTCCATCAACTGCCAGTGCGCTTCTTCCTGCTCTTTCAGCTTTGTTTCCAGATCCACAATCTTTTGTGATAATTCTATGTTCTGGTTCTCTGCTTGTGCCAAACTTTCAGTGGATTCTTGTTTACCTCTTTCAGTTACCAACTCCAGCTGGCTTTTCTCAGTCTGCAGTAATTCTATCTGCTGCCTTAACTCATTAACTTCTTCTGTCAAGGCAAGAATCTGAGTAGAAGCTTCATTTTGCACATCCTCCAGCTTCTGTTGCAAGGCTCCATGCTCATCAACTTTCTCTACTAATGTATTCTCCAGTTCAGATAGTTTGCTCAGGAAACCTCCCTTTTCTTCTGTCAGCAGATTGTTCTCATTGTTTGCACTGCTTATGTTTTCTTCCAATGTACTCTTCTGTTCACAAAGAGACTTCACTTCAGCCTGGAGATCATTGACCTGTACCACAAGACCGTCCTTCTCTTCCACCAACTTCCCAAATGCTTCCTCCTGTTCTTTCAGCTTTATTTCCAGATCCACAATCTTTTGTGATAATTCTGTGTTCTGATTCTCTGCTTGTGCCAAACTTACAGTGGATTCTTGTTTACCTCTTTCAGTTATCAACTCCAGCTGGCTTTTCTCAGTCTGCAGTAATTCTATCTGCTGCCTTAACTCATTAACTTCTTCTATCAAGGCAACAGTCTGAGTAGAAGCTTCATTCTGCACATCCTCTAGCTTCTTTTGCAAGGTTCCATGCTCGTCCACTTTCTCAACTAATGCATTCTCCAGTTCTGATATTTTGCTTAGGAGACTTCCGTTTTCCTCCCTGACCTGTACCACTAGGCCTTCCTTCTCTTCCAGCATTCTCTGGCTATCTGATGCCTTCCCTGCTAATTCCCCCTTCAAATTTTCCAACTGGATGAGGTATTCTGATGTTTCTCCAGTTTTTGCCTCAAGTTGAGACTCTATTTCGGACTTGTGAACTTGCAAATTCTCCAACTGCTCCTGCCGATTGCTCACCTGCAAAGTTAAGGCAGCAATCTGAGCGGATGATTCAGTTTCTCCATCTTCAGATTTCTTCTTCAGAATTGCTAGTTCACTTTCTCTCTCGGTTAATGCCCTCTCAATTTCAGAAATTTTATCTTGCATCATCTCCTTGTCGCTTTTCATCTGAGCAACCAGCTCATCTTTGCTTGTCAGCTGCTCTTCCAACTCACATTTCAGATTTTGCAGTGATTTTAGCTCCACTTCTAGGTCCTTCATTTGTGAAAGAGAACTTTCTTTCTCTTCCAGAATTTTCAGTGAATCTGCAGATTTGTTTGCCATATCCTGCTTGAGACTCTCTATCTCACTTGAGAATTCTGCATTTTCTTGTGCTTTCTTCTCCAATTCTGCTTCCAATTCAAGTTTCTGGCTACAAAGGGACTTCAATTCTTGGTCCTTTTCATTCACCTTGTTTGTTAAGTCCTCAAGTTCAGCTGACGTCTTGTTTCTTTGTTGCTCCATTTGCTCCTCCAGCTTGCCTTTCAGTTCATGTAAGGATTCAATTTCAAGTTGCATATCGTTTATCTTTGTTGTCAGAGCTTCCATCTGGGATGCGAATTCCTCCTCCTTTTCCTCAAGTTTCTTCAGCAATGCGGAGAGCTCATCTTCCTTCTGTTTCTCTATTTCTGATCTCTGAGACTGCAACGAATCAATCTCCACCTCCATGCCTCTTAATCGAGTTGATGATTCATTTTTGTGAGCCTCGTGTATCTCCTTGTGAGTAGAGAGCTCATTTTCTTTCTCATCTAGCATCCCCTTTAGCTGGTCAGATTCAGTCACAAGGTCTTGGATCTTTTGTTGAGCTTGTCCTATCTCCTCCGTGAGCTGTAAAATCCTCGAGGATAGTGAAGAATTGTCTTCCTCTGTGGCCTTTTGCATTTGACTTAGCTGAGCTATTTCTTTTTCAGCAGAATCTAGTTGTTCCTTCACTGAGGGAAGTTCGGTTTTTAGGGCGTCCAATTCTACCTGTAGAGTTTCTTTCTCTTCCTTCAACTGCCCCACAGTGGTTCTCAATTCTTCGATAGTACTATTGCCTTCTGAAATGCTGTTTCCCATGGCCTCTTTCTCCGAAAGTAAGCTTTCTCTTTCTCTAGTTATCTCGTCCAGCTTCTGCATTAATTCAACTTCTAATTTTGCAGATTTCTCCAAATTCTCTTTGAGTTCCGCATTATCAAAAAGAAGCTTTAGATTTTCCTCCTTCAACCTTTCACCTTCACTATTCAACCTGCTGATTGTTGTTTCTGCTTCTTGTAATTTGCTCAAAGCGCTCTGGTGCTCCAAGTGCAAGGCCTCCTTTTCTTCTTTCGCAGCCATTAACTGAGCCTTCAATTCAACTATTTCTAGATTTGCGCTTGCCAGTTCTTCCTTGACGCCATCTGTTACATCTGCGAATTCCATTTTACCATTTTTCTTGCCTTTTTTCCTAGTACTGTAATCTGAATCTGAGTCTGAGCTGGAGGAAGAACTATCTTTCTCATGTTTTCCATGTGCATTTTCCCTCAGTTTTCCAGTGAGATGATCGTAACGAGCATACAGTGATTGGTAATGATTTTGAAAATCTTCAACTAGCTCCACCAGTGGTTCTTTCTGATCTCTGCCATCTTCTCCTTTAAGATGAGCCAAGATCCTCTGAATTTTGCCTTCAATTTCTGCAATATGAAAGGACCAAATATTAACTTTGCTTGAAGACTCCACTTGGGCGCCAAGAATTTTATAAACCATTTTAATCTGTTCTTTTTCTTCTTTGTTTTCTTTTTCTTTTCAGAAGGGGTGGGGACTGGGAATTGGTGCCTATGGAAGTTATGTAAAATAATGCAAAGAACATTGGGATATTATCATTTTTAACCCGCGCCAGAAACTATTTATATTCTATAGCCGAAAAAAGTGTATAATTTTGTATATAACGTACAGAATGTATATATATACAAAAAAATATATATTTCCGGCTATTATTTTGAGAGCGGCTGTACAGTGTCATTTTCCCAAGAAGGAACATTCACTGAACATATTCACTATAGCGACTGAAGTTCTATTACTTTGAACTTAAAGTTGCAGTTGGTAAAACCTGTGTATTGACAAAGAGTTTGGAAGTTAGATTCAGCAGCTTTAATGCCATAAATGCATGTACCTGCTTTTGTTCCTTTCAGCTCCTCATCTTTCTCTTGATCAACATGACTTCCAAAAAAGGATTTAATTCTTTCCCTGAAGTGGTGCTTTGTCTTTGTCATCTCTTCAAGTTTTTAGTTACTAGTCAGTTTTTTTCTCTCTTTTCAGCAATAGAGGGCTGTATCCATCTCAATTAGTGTAAATTTCAACACTGAAAAAAATTGACGTGTCAGGATTTGAGACAGTAACTTTAATATCAATCAACCAAGCAATGCATGCATAGCGAGATTATCTTCCAATACTAAATGGCGAGAAAAAACAAAGAAAATGACTAGATACTTAACATTGTTCCAAAGATGAGAAAGACATGACAAATGAAACGAGAAAGTGGTACCGATTGGGAAAAGAGGCAAAAAAGATGGTAATTATACTATTAAACGAGTTTTAGCCTATTTGGATTTCTCTTTACAGAAGGATGTTGATAAAAGATTCTTCAATATCAATACCAATTAAGTACTTTTTTTCCAATACCAAGTACTTACTTTAATCAACATGCCGAAAAGAGCAAAAAGCAAATCAAACACAAATGAGATAAAGAGAAGATCTCTCTGCCTCTTTTGCAAGATTCCAAAATCTAAGATAATCAGTCCTATGAATCTGGAAGTTAAACGAATAAAATACTATAGTATTGTTCATATGTTTATCATCTCGTTTTTTCAGCAAATGTATAGTTGTTTTATTTTAAGGCATGTCACGTGTCCAAATTCTGCACACTCAATATCATTTCTACCACGTCCTGCTTTCATTCTTCTACTTGGTTCTTATTTAAGTACTTCTTTTTCGTGTATTAAATGCCTAGTGCATTAATTTGATGTCCTAGAACATATGCTACTCTACTTTAAGCAGCCTCTTCACTAACAAAGAGCAATAACTAGGACTTATAGGCAATAAATACCCAACATCTCGTAATATGTGGATGAGAATTGGGATCATCAGCTCAATATCCTTGTGGTTAGTCATTAGCCAAAAAGGCCCTTTGCTTCTTATATATGGCAGTATGAGAGGTCAAAAGCAAAATGAATATACTGGGACAGCCTGAGCTGTTGGAATTATTAAGATACCGACCTTGGTCTGAGGCCTGCACCAAAAACTGAAGCACACCAGCAATGTTCTAACTCAAATTTCATTGTGTACCCTATCTTGTTCTTTTATATAATCATGAAAAAATTAATTTTATTTTTTCAAAATTTGCCCTTAGTTACATATCCCAATGTGTCAAGATAACAATTAATTAAGAGCAATTTGATAAATACTACATTCTTTTTTCTCTAGGATTTCTAATTTTCTTAAGGAGTATGCTAAGGCTAAAAAGTCACTTATTATAAACCGGAGGGAGTATAATTTAAGCCAACATCTATACATAAACAGCTATATATTTAGAAAGTGGAGAGCACATTGAACATTTTTTATTAAGCATACGGGAATAAAATTATGATTTCATAGTACTTTTCATACTGCTTTTATCATATGACTTTAATTTTAAAAAATAGTAAAAGATCAGTGCATATATTCATACAAAATATTAATGTATTGAACATTGTACTCCAGAGTCCAGATCTACATACTTTTCGAACTGGATGGGTTATTCTAATTGGACTCTAGAGTAATGTGGAGTAAAATAAAACATTAAAGAAATCTAGACTCACACATAATATTCAGAATGTACTTTAAAAGATTTTCCAATTTTCTGAAATGCTTTACAAGTGCGCATGTGTTATTAATTACTCCCTATTTTTATAGATTTTGGCTGACGCAAAATATTGAAATGTCTAAGGGTAAAAAGGGAAAAACTTAATTTCTAATGCCAAACATGTGTCTTTCTGACGATAGGACCTACAGAACAAAAATACCTATCCTCAACTAACCAAACTCTTTTTGTCAATCATTTAGGTAAAAATGGAGGGAAACGGCAAATTTTCCTTCCTTCAAAACAAATGTATTTTGGAATAAGTCAAAGCATTTACATTTTTTAGTTCTGAAATGAAACTTCAATTTTAAAATAAAATGTACAAACTTAAAAGACTAGGAAGTATTCTAAGTCATATTTGTTAAAATCAAAACATATTTGAAAGATTTTACAACAAAATAATTTTATGCCTCAAATAATACTAGGGTCATGTGAAATAGGATGGATAACTGATAAAACTTATCCGATTCGGTATTTACATCAAAATATATATTAAATTAAGATAAAAATAAGTATTAATTAACTAATAATTTAATAATAACAATTTACGTAAAAGTATATGTCATGTAATTTTTTTATTAAATTGGTACTATCATAATTTTTGCAAGCGAGAGGAGAGAAAGTTGAGCAATGACAGATCCATTTTTTTAATTGGGCAATGACAGATTTATATTTTGGCCGTTTGTGACAGGGGTCCAGGTAATTCAAAGGTCAGCACAACTTTGAAAACTGAAAATGCCAGCTAGATTATAACAGACGTGACATGTTCTTCTTTACGTTCCAAGTATTTTTTGTTTCTCTTTTTTCTTTTCCTTTTTATTCCCAAGTAGCCAGCTAAATCTCACTATTTCTTTTTAAATGTCACTAATAACTTATTAGTAACAACATTCCAGAAAAGAAAAAGAAAAAAAAAAAGAGTAAAGCTAAGTGTAGTGATTACTCTGTTCAGTTCTCCACTGAATACAAAAAATCAGAACCTTATTGATTCCAAAAGCTAAAATTGAAGAAATTGCTTTTTAATTTTCTGAACTAATTTGGAACTTTCCTTGCTTATCTACATCTAATTAATCTGAATTCAGTTCATATGAATGAAGAAACAAATCGTTCAGAACAATTTTCGATCTATTGAACTCATAATCATCAGATAAATCAACAAAACACAGGAAAAAAAAGTTAATCACAGAATTAACAGAAGAACAGAGAGAAAGTTCATCAAAAATATTTGGCAGAAAACAGTGAGAAGATTCATAATCATACAGTTGAAAATTCAATCACAAAGCAGAGCAAAAATTAGAAGAAACTAAAAACTCATCGGTTCGAGCAAAAACAAACATCGAAACCGAAGCTTCGAGAAGCTTTTAAATCAACAATTTCATCAAGTCAAAGCTTAATCAACAAACTGATCAAACATTAACTTCATAATCTCATCAAAATTAATCCGAAACAGATTAATACAATCACAATCTCTATATAAAGAGAAATTAAATTTCAGTAGATTAACAATCAAGCTACAAAAAACATCAAAAAAATCACCAAAAATGAATATTTATATAAAAAGTTGAAGCTCTTATAATCTCGACATGAAGAACAATAAAAATTAAGCAGATTAACGATCAAAACACTAACAAAAAGAAATAAAATTACCTGAAAACTCCGGCTCGAAGCAAAACTGAAAAAAGAAGAAGAGAAAGAATGATGAAATCAAAAAGCAGTTTTTCAAATTTGAGGAGTGAAAAAAATAGAGAGAGAAAATGAGAATAGAGCGGAGGACTTTATAGTACAGACTGTAATGATAAAAATGAAATATGGAAAATGAGACAGAGAAAGCGGGTCAGTATTGAAAGGAGGAAAAAGTTGAGGGGAAAAAGTGGATTTGTCTGTTATTTGGAGCCCTTAAAAGGCTAAAAGCGACTGGTACAGCATTTCTAACTTCAAATTTAAGATGGAATTTTTGGAGTTTTATTGAATCTAAATTACCTTTTGATTTTTGTTATATTACGAGAACACCATTATTTTTGTTTTTATCGCTTGATTTTCTTTTAAATTATTTTCAGTGGTGGACTGGTGGGCTTATTCGGCTTGAACAGGTCACTCTGCCTATTAACAGTTTTTTCCTTTACTTACTATATGTATTTGCTTTGGTTTTATTATACATATTTTAAGTTATAAATGTAATTTCATGAGGAGTATATTACTTATCATTTTTAGATTTAGATAATATATGTTGATAATGTTAACTCTATTCTCCACATGTGTATTTCCTTCACATTGCCGGTTTTACGTCCAAATAAAGGATGAGGTAGGTTGACAACTAACTTAAAACTAGTCAATTTATAATATTCTTAAACTACAGATAGCTTAAGGACTATTTATAGTTGGTTCTAACTTGCTTGAAATTAAAGCATTATTATTATTATTATTATTATTATTATTATTATTAATGTAAAGAATTTCTATATGATCGTTAAACTGTTAATCAAATTGAATCAAGTTATTTACCATTTATAGATTACCAATCCATCCTTCTATCATTTAATTAGTAAATTATTAAATGGTTTCTAAGTTCAACATCCAAGTTTAACGCAGAATCCACCTCAATACTCAAAATCCATTTCTTTAGTCCCGGTTTGCTAAAAAAATGAATACACTAAAAACAGTATTCCAGATTTAAGTGTAATTCCTCAAATACTTGACGACATGGACCATGTTCACATGTGGACTCTGCAATATGATTTTAATCAGCTTTAAGTTGCTTTGTAGAAAATAAATCAAACCCAAATATATCATTAACTTGTTTTAATCATTAGAATTTATGAAAGATGATCGACTGGTCGTTGAATGGTAAAACCCCTCCATCATATTTTATATTTGAGATATTTACAACAACAACAAAGCCAATATAGTTTTACAAATGAGGTTTGAGGAGGATAATATGTACGCATACTTTAACCATACTTTGTGAAGGTAAAGTTATTTCTGATAGACCCTTGACTCAAGATTTATAGTTGCGAGATTTCCTAACCTCGAGTCAGTTTCTTCATCCCGCCTAATAAATAAATAAATGAACAAATCTATGAAATTGTTAAATACACGCTACATTATATTGCTACGTAGAATGCAGTTCATGTATCATTTTATTAGTTAAAAAATCCTATTAGCCTCGATTTAATACACTGGTTCCTTTCTAAGTCTCTAAATAGTTCTTAAAAAATACTAGTAATATTTTCTTCGTTCTAGTTAACTTATAAGAAATATTTCCACTTGGGCAGTTAAACTTTTTTTCTTTGATCTCAAATAATTATTAAATATATTTAATTTTAAAAGGTTAAAATTTGTATTACTTTTAATGAAATATTTAATTAGGTAAACTTCAAAAAATTAAGAAATCAATGTGTAAATTTAAACTAAAAGTTAGAAAGATTGACTATCCTACTGCAAATTCTTTAAACTTTGTTTTTTCCAAAAAAAGGGAAAGACAAAGAGATAGTGAACCCCGACGCCAATACGTAGAAATCAAAATAGAATATTATTGGCCAAAATAAATTGGTTTAAGTACACCTGCACATGCATAAGAGACAACCATGACATATGGAAATGATTATATAATTCAAAAGTTTAGGCTGGCCAACGAGGATAACCAAGTTGTCTCTATACTGATGCAATTGTCTTAACTATAACTTTGACAAATGCCTAATTACTGTTTAGTGAAAATGCCATCTTTATTCTTGTTTGAAAAAATGCAAACATCCACACACCACGGCATACTTTTTAAGTTAGTTAGATTTAGCTATATAAAGTTTAGTACATTTCAATTTCATTTGGGAGAAAAAAATTCATTTGGATCCAAATATTTCAATAATTCATTAATTTATCTTTTATACTATGTTATCCACATAATATCCTAATTCATAAGTACAAGTTATGATTGACTATATGAATCTTCGGTAATCTATACGGACCAAACAGATTTTCCCTCTCTTATAAATGCTAAGATCTAGGGTGTGTTTGGTATAACGGAAAATGTTTTCCATGAAAAATATTTTCCAAGAAAATATTTTCTTGGAAAATAAGTAGTAATCTTATTCATTTTCCGGTGTTTGATACGCAAATTAAGGAAAATAACTTCTCAAAAGTATTCATAAATAATTTAGATACATTTCGAACCAACAATCTTTCGAACCCACAAATTTCATAAACTTCTGAATCGCTAAACTTTCGAAACCGCGAAATTTCGAACCCGTAAACTTCCAAACACATAAA